>BLKR01011431.1:0-32675 GCA_011170035.1 Teleogryllus occipitalis
TATTATTATTATTATTTTGTAATGGAGGGGGAAATCTTTTATAGATACCGGTGAAGCCGGACTCTCCATCATGGCCTACCGACTAAAACCTAACCTCCATTTTCTTGTGCCCTGAGTTTCCCTCCATGGAACCGTCGTCAGACATTACTTCATGGAGGGAGCAGGCAGGTGGCTGAGTTGTTTTTAAAGCTCAAGCCGCTTCACGGGCGGAGTCGTTCTTCTTTCCTTTTCATGATGAACGTCACGAACCCTTGTATGAGGCACCACTCTTTCTCAGACTTCAGCATGTGCTGCACCATGTTATTTGGCGAGATGTCCTGGTCTAACTCGCTGTTCAGCTGAATCCTCCGACTATCCCATGCTCCGCACTCGAATATCGTGTGCCTTGCGTCGTCGTTCACTTGTCCGCAGAACACGCAATTCGAGTCGTTTGCTCTTCTGAACCTGAACAGGTAGGACTTGAAGCAGCCGTGCCCAGAGAGCACCTGTGAGAGGTAGAAGTTTACCTCCCCATGACCTCTATTGAACCATGGTTCGATGTGTGGTATTAATTCATATGTCCATCTACCATTTGTTTCTTTCTCCCATCTCTCCTGCCATGCTGACAGGAGAGACGTGCGTGCCCTCTCTTTTATGTCTTCTTTCAGCTTGCGTAGAGGTCCCGTGCAGATGTCAGTGACTCTCTTCGCTTCGTTATAAACGTCCTTCCTTTCTCTTGCCAGAAGGTCTATAGGAGGAACTCTGGCCAGAACCCCTACGGCGCTGTCGGAGACCGTGCGGTAGGCTGACGTTATTCTTAATGATATCCTTCTTTGTGCTTGTGCGACCTTGCATCTCATGGAGGCTTTCGCGAGTCTGTCCAAGAGTCGTCAGAAGGCTGTTCACAAAATAATATCAGGTCTATCTTCTTTTCGGCAGCTACCTGCAGTGCCAAGTCGCGTGCTTGTTTGCTTCTGCCTAGATTAATTTGTAGCAATCGGAGCATATCTGGCGCGGTTGTCCTTTCTACATGCCGCAGCGAACGACTCACATCTACTGCCTCCCAGGGCATGGTCGTCGCTTTTGTTCTTGTCTTTGCAGAGAATGCACTGGGTTTTTCCCCTGCAATCTTTGGCATTGTGTCCCGCTTTGCCACATTTGTAACAAATATTTCTCCTGTCGGGGCCCTTGCAGGAGGTTGATATGTGCCCGAAATCAAGACATCTGTAGCATCTTATTACCTGCCTCTGTTCGCTAATCTGGCAGTTAACCCACCCAATTTTGAGTTTTTTCATTTTTAAAAGCTCTTGAGCTTGTTCAGCTGGTAGTAGTAGTGTCGCTGTTTGCACGCTACCGTATCCCTTCCGCATTCTACAGGAGCCAGCGATTTCCCGAGTATCTGCTTTTATCCCATGGGCAACCGCCTCGACAACCTCTTCGACTACTACAGTCTCGTCGATGTCCCTTATTTTGATAAGTCGCTTTGGCACCAGCGCTTTTACTGTGGCTTGCGTGCCTACTGCCTCCTCTACTGCCTTGTTCAAGGAGTCAATATCACCGGTCTTCCGGATGACGATTAGCAGCTCCTTTTTTTGCGTTCTGCGGATCTTCAGGATCTCTGCCCCGTGTGTCTTAGGGTCTACCGACTCCTTCATTTTTTTGATGATATCCGCGTAGGATTCACCATCTTTGGCCGCTACTTTAATCGCCTGGTTCTGTATACCGGGGCGGTTCTTGGGTCTTCCCGACTCTGTTGCCTTCTTGCTTTCTTTCTTCTTGGTCGACTTTGCGTACAACCATGTCTGTTCGCCGTCGCTCACCGTGGCCTCTGTTTCCACTACTTCAATTTGCTTCCCATTCACGGCGTTGTCCGCCGTTACCTCTCCTTGCGTCACTTCTGTCACCTTCCTCTTGTCCAATCTGGTTGTTTCCGCCGGGGGGCTGGGAGCTTCTCTCTTCTTGCCCTTTTTCTTCTTCCCTTGGCGAGTCTCCGCATAGTGCTTTCCTATTTTCGTAGTTGAGCACTCTTGTAGTCGATCCAGGAACTCTGCACTTTCCTCCGCAATGGCCTTGCATCTGTTTTTCATCGAGTCGATGTCATGCAAGGCTTTCATCATTGCATCCTTTACCGGCTGTGGGTTGTTTCGGAGCATTTTACCACTTATCACACTTAGGGCAGTTGCCAGGTCGTCGACTAACTTCGTCTGTGCCCCATGCAACATCTCCATGGCCGCCCACTTCTCCAGCAGTATACCCATAGCTCTTGGCGGTATCACCACGCTCTCCTCTGCAGGGAGATCAGCTTCACGCACCTCCAGGGGGTTAATCGCACTATTATCTGACCGAGGCGCCAAGTCCACGTCTCTGTCCTTGACTCCTGTGGGTACAGTTGTCGTGCGGGTTCTTGGAGGTGATCTCTGCTGATTCGACTTCCCAACTCCTTCGGGTGTGGGCTCTCCTTGCCTGGAAGATACCTTCACTCCTGTAGGTGTTCCAGACATGGAGGGGCTGCTAGGAGGTGATCTTTGCAGCTTCCGCCTTCCAGCGAAGGGGTTAAATGCACTTGTGGCATTATCTGCCAGGGACGCCAAGTGATCCACGTCTCTGGCATTGCAGTCGCTTGGTGACGACGCCCGGTGGCCTGCTTGCTCGCCACCGACCGCCGGTACTGGGGCTCCGATCCCCTGCACCGTAATGGTTGATCCTGAAAGACCTTCCATCGCGGGTTTTTTCTTCGGGGTCGCCTTCCCCTAGCGTTTTTAAGCTCCCGCCAGCTGAAAGGGAAACGGAAGAAAGAAGAAGGGACAGTAAAGAATAGAGTTAGAATAGAAGGGTAGAACAGGAACGACTCCCTAGCCCTCGAAACCTAATAGCGTCGGGGTCGGAAACACAAGAGTTGGCCGATATGAAGATTGGCCTACAGGATAGAAAATAGAAGTGTGCCACAAGTAAGTGGAAGCAATGACACACCAAGAATGTGGGGATTGCAGGATGTATAGGGAAGTGACAGCGGGCAGCTGCTCCGATTAGTCGCCTTCTACGACAGGGGGAGATCCCGAGGTGCTATTCTACTAAAAACCCCGACACCACACGGGTAATTATTATTATTATTACTATTATTATTCTTACTTTTATTATTCTTACTATTATTATTATTATTATTATTATTATTATTACTATTATTATTATTATTATTCTTACTATTATTATTATTATTATTATTATTATTATTATTATTATTATGGTGGTCGTCGTCGTGGTCGTGGTGGTCGTGGTCGTGGTGGTCGTGGTCGTGGTGGTCGTCGTCACGTGGTCGTCGTCGTCGTGGTCGTCGTCGTCGTGAGGGCCGTCGTTTCGATTTTGAATTAATATCTTTTAGGTGTGAGTTCCATTTGTGATTGGATGGTGATTCTGAGAAATTTATTTGGACTGTACATGCAAAAATAGCATACAATATATTGTAGTTACGCATATGGTCTAGAGTATCTAACATGTCCCCTACTCCAGGAGTCTCTCCTCGGCTTAGTTTAGTAAGGTCGCCGCCCGTTCGAGCGCAGCACTGATGCTGGGTTAACAGTAATCGAGAGGATTAACTCGTAGTTTGCCAGCCCTGGCACTAATTTAAATCGTAGTTTGCAGCCCTGCTCGTTGCGTTCCCCTATAACAGTATACAGTATTAGTACGAGATGAAATGTGATATCGTAACAAAACTTTTCAAAACAAATTTTAGTGCAGTTTTGGTGAACTTTCTGTTCATGGGACACGAATTTTGTGAAAACGTTTCTTAAATTTTCAGCAATTTTACCCATTTGTGTCGTGTTTCTCCGCTCAACCACCACTTTTGATCTGCTCATTTAGTAGCATTATCACTTCATTTGAAAATTACCATTGGTATTTTCTTTTTCTTTCAATATCATATTTTTATACATATTTTTCTAGTTCTTTTTTAATGCTGTAATATATTTCATGGAATCTGCTCTCTAATGGATGGATGTTCTTAGTGATTTGAATACTCAATGGTTTCTGTTTTTCAGGTTAAAAATGTCATCCCAGCAACTGCTTTTAAGTTGGAAAGATCACAATGGTGCATTGATGTCTGTTTTTGAAAATCTTTTGAAAAGGAATACTTTAGTAGACTGTACTCTGGCTGCAGATGGTCAATATGTAAAGGCCCATAAAGTGGTGCTTTCTGCTTGCAGTTCATATTTCGAGGTGAGTTTCAGTGGGTTTTCTTGCAAATTTGAGATGCTTTCATTTGTGAACCTGCTGAAGAATGTCAAACTGATCTTGCATTAATTTCCATTTTTTTATATATTTTGAAGTATGTGTGTGTTTGTGTATGTATATGTACACACACACATATACATATGTAACCTGCCTCCCATAGTTTGTTATCTCTGGTAAAGGTGACTCATTGATTTAGTTCATTGACATTTATAGTAGCTTTTAAATGAGTGCCAGTATTGAATCATTCAATACAATTCAATTCAATCATTGAATCAAGCTTTTATAATATTTTTTATGTGATATGTACTTTCGTGGGCTGATCAGAAGACAAAATGAACTCCTGTGAGTTCAGAAAAGAATTGTTTGCTGCAATCAAGCAGTGTTACTTAAGAGCTTTAATGTCTGTTGGTTTTAATTATTACAATAAAAAGGATAGAGAAAATTATCTTTAAGATTTAATAAGTAGTTTTGAGTCCCAGTTTTCCTGTTTAATATAAGTTGTTCAATGATCATTCTTTTAGTATAATTGAGTAACTTGTGTCCATCCCTGTGTCTGCCTATCAGTCGTGGTTAGACCCCTTCTGGTCCACCATTCAAGACAAATGTCTGAATGGTAGTATCTTTTAGTATAATTGAGTAACTTGTATCCATCCATGTGTCTGCCTATCAGTCATACATTTTTTTTTTTAATTTATTTTTTTGCTGGTCCATCCAGAAGATTATAAGAAATTTCAATAAAAACATTTTTTTTCTATTTATTACTTTAAGCATTTGAAACATGTGGTTGACTTGTGGGCCACAGAGGTGATCACTTGATTACTTTCAACAAGGTGAATCTATTGTCACAATTCTTGGTTCCTTTTGTTTCTTACCCAGTTCTCTCTAGATTATTCTGGAAGAATTCTAGAACACCACTCCAGTTTACAATAGTTTCAATGCATTTTTTTAAATATTTAATTGATTATTCTAAATATTGAAGGAGGTTCTATTCTAAATATGGAGAGGATAAATTACAGAACCCAGTAACCCTTAGACTATTGAAGATAATTAATATTGAACATTTTGACTTGAAGTGACTGCTTGTTTCCTTGGTACTGAAAATTCATAATGGTGCTGCCTAACTCGTATAAGCTATGGCTGATATATTTTGTTGTTTTTCTTTCTAGTTATTATTTAGTCAGGAGAGTGAGAAGAATCCAATAGTTATTCTGAAAGATGTGAAGTTCCAAGAACTGGAAGCTGCAGTTAGTTTTATGTACAGAGGAGAAGTGGAAGTTTGTGAAGATAGATTGGCAGCTTTTCTGGAACTTGCAGATTCTTTGCAAATAAAGGGGTTAGGCACCGATAGAAAATCACAAGTAAGAACATTCTTAATTTTCACACTTTTTTAGGGTGGTCATTCTAAACTGGAATCTTATAATGTTAAAATTTAAACAGTTTCAATTTTTAAATTATAAACTGCACAAAAATATATCAATAAGTTTAAATTGGTTGAGATAATTTAGTTTTGAAGTTAACTTGCTTGTTATATTACACAAAATTAATTAAAATTTCCCGTTATTACATAGCCCTTATCTCATTGAAAGATATCCAGTGGCAGTGCTGAAATTCAGCATTAGCACCAAGGAAATCACATGTTTAGAGAAGTAGTAAAGAAGTAAATATAATTTAGATCTTTCAATGGGTTAATATTATCAGAGAAAACTGATAACTCAGTCCACCATTATTTAGCAAAAAAGTTTCACAGTCACATACTAATGGGGGTCAACAGACCCCAGCATAGATTTTTCTTAAAAGAAGGGCGTACGCATTTGTGTCCATATACATCATCAGTACATAAAATATTAAAATTAATATATCTTTGTATGTGCATGTGTGCATACATGCGTCTAAACACTCATAAGCGCACACACACACACCCACACACTTATATATCATACCCACACAAACAGAAAATGATTATAATACATTGCTAAATACATGTATTATTAGTTCTTGAATATATAAAATTTTCTTTTAATTATGTTGTTTTAATTATATTGTGGGATCCACCGTTAACTATTTAATGACCTGCAATTATCAGATTCCCAGGTGACCAAGGCTAAGGTTTATCACAGAAAAGACAAAATTATACATTGACAAGTGGAACGTGGAAGTGAATACATTAGCTGCTGCAGTAGTACTGTGTATCAGCATGTGTGCTAGGTGATACTGTTCAGATTCCAGGAATATTTAGACTTGTATTTAAGATTTAATGGCCACCAGTTTCATGAGATTAAATAAAAAATTTAATCCATGTGATACAGTTGGGCTGATCATGAACTATAATTATTTATTTCCAAATTAAATAAGCAAATATACAAGAAAAAAAATAAGTAAATAAAAATAAAACAATGTAGAAAGATCGTGTTACATCATGTTTGAGCTGGATTTGAGTACATCTGCAATTTGGAAGTTTAGTAAATGTATTTTATGTAATTTCAGGATGCCAGAGGCAAGTCTCCAACACCAAAGAGCTCGAAGACTACAGTACCTCCAAAAGCACATTCCAGCAGAAAGGAAGTCACCCACACGGAAAGTGAGAATACTGGGGAGAGTTGCATCACCCTCGACAGCGATAAGAATAGCAATGAAAGTTCTTCTCACCATCTACCCCATAGAGAAACGTCAGGCTCCTCCCCCATTCCACCCACACTTACTATCGCATCTTCCTACAGCATACCATCAGCTTCTACTTCATGCCCAGTTAGAATAGAAACTAACCGTGATAGAGACAAACTGGAGAAGAATCAGTGCTCGTCCCCCTCTGTGTCTAATTTCCCTTCAGGAGATACTGTGCCACCAGATGTGAACACTGTAATTAAAACTGAACCTGTGAGTGAAACGTATATGGATGAAAAGTCGGATGAGTCAGAGAGAGACTTTGATGATGTGACAATGATGGAAGATCAGGAAGACTGGGATGATCCTAAAATTGAATCTGTGGGTGATGACCATTCTTCAAATCAACACGATCCTGGTGAGTGCATTTAGTTAACTTCGAGGGACAGGGCAGAAAAGACATTTATGATAAATTGGGTCGTATATCAATTACATAAAGCACAAATGATTGAAAGATATTAAATCCAGTCATAAGAGTTGCTGATAAGCTGTTTTACTTTTTCGAAATTACTTTATGATAGGAGAAAGTATTATAATTACTCTCGAAAAGGCAGCTTTTTTATAGAAAAACTCTTATTGCTGACCCCTGGTAAAGGAACAAAGTTTCTTTTTCTTTGTCATGTCGATGTTAGATTTCAATAGTTTAATTGTAAAAGGTGAATCTATCTATATTTAATTTAATAAATCAGATTAGAATTTTAAAATTTAGATCCTGTGAATGTGTTCTTTCAAAATTTACTTATTAAAATCACCTGCTATTAAAATAGATGTGTTTATATTAATAATTCAGTTTCTTGTATTTAATTGAACTCTTTTTAATGAGATATGAAAAAGTTACCTTTTATTTTGGACAAAGAAAGATAACTATTTTATATAACTATAAACATTTTACGTGTTTCTGGACCAGCACCCTCATGCAAGTTGTAATTACACAAGAAACATTCAAGTTTGAAGTACAATGAAAACAGACCTTGAATTAAAATAGAGAAATTTAAAAATAACTGGTTTAAGAATATTTGTTTAAAAATTTATGTTATTATAGCCCTAAAGATATTCTGAATATCCTGTAGGTGTGAACATTTATTTCAAACAAATCTGAAGTCTACTTCAGCATTGTTCTACAGTCACTGTTTGGATGTGAAGTGTCTGACAAATATGATTAAAGGGGAAGGTGTGGGCGAAATGTAAATTATGTAATGACAGTCGGTAAGCTACATAAAAAGTTGCTGAAAATTGATAAATAGGACCAAGAATTACAGCATTGTAATCTAAATACAAGGACATTGATTTCGCTGGGCTTTTATGGAGTTTTTTATCTTTTGTAAACATCAGACATATTGGTAAATGTTAGATTCTAAATTAGCATTCATTATTTTATGTATTTTAATGCGTAGAGTTCCAGAAATAATTCTAGGGTCTCTGTCTAGCCATCTAAAGTTAGCAGCGCCCAAAAATGAATCTCTACGAAACTATATCCAAAATTAACGGCTAATTAAATGCTAATTAAGTGCTCTATTCCCGAATTTTCTGCTCCTATAGTTTTCCCAAAATCGTGGGCGCTGCTAAATTTAGACTAAAGTTAGCAGTGGCCACTCAAAAAATTCATCTCAAATTCAATTCAAAATTATGAAACCACGCCCATTATTTTGGAATAATTAAAGGTTCTAGGAAAAAAATTACTTCCGCATTTATATTCCGTAATTCAGGGCGGTACAAAGAGAAACAGTTAACATTGGTTCTTATGGTCGAAAAAAAAAAAAACATTAAAATTAAAAAACCACAGAAAAAATTTAAAACCCTACCCAAACATTAACATGAATTAATGGCTCTAGGAAAAAAATTACTCCTGCATTTATATTCCAAAATTATGGCTGTACGAAGAGAAAGAGTTAACATTGATTCTTATGGGAGAAAAAACATAAAACTTAAAAAAACACAGAAAAATTTAGAAACCCTACCCAGACATTAACATGAATTAACGGCTCTAAGAAAAAAATTACTCCCGCATTTTTATTCCAAAATTCAGGGCTATACAAAGAGAAACACTTAACTGTGGTTCTTATGGAAGAAAAAACTTTAAAATTAAAAAAACACAGAAACAATTTGAGACCCTACACGAACATTAACATGAATTAACAGCTCTAGAAAGAAAATTACTCCGTATTTATATTAACGTCTTGGAAGTTAGCAGGACTATTTCACCCAATCACAAAACTGCAATTTGCCGCTTTTTTGCTGGTTTTAAGATGTAAAAACAAAAAATTAGATGCGGGTCATTTTCCCAAAGAAATTGGTGTTCACGCTAACTTCCATTGGAAGTTAGCAGGACAACACATCTAAATCCGCTAATAAACCAAGTATACCCACCAAACAGTACTCCAAATTTGCCACTTTTTATCTACAAACGATTGCAGAAGAAATCATATTGATATCTCCATTCTTTCAAAAAATATTTACAAAAAAACAAAAATTACACCTACGATCCTCCTGCAAGCGTCGTCAGAGGAGAAACGAAAAGTTCCCTGTAAGCTATCAGATGTAACAATTCTTACTCTACGCCAAAATTTGCCCGAAGTCAGTGATAAAGGTAATCAGTAATTCAAAAATTTTCCGCCGACCTGTTAGTTTGAATAATATGGGTTCGAATCCAAAAATTGACCCTCGGTCGAACGCTGTGCGCAAAGAAAAGAAACATTCTTTCCAACCATCGGATGTAACAATTCAAACTGCACGGCAAAACATCCCCTAAACTAATACTAAAAGTAATCTGTAATAAAAAAAAAAATTGCCACCGACCGGTTAGTGTGAATAACATGGGCTCGAAACCCAAAAATGACCCTTGGTCGAATGCTGTGCGCAATGAAGAGAGACGCTCCTTCCAAACCATCGCAATTTATACTTCATACTTTACGCTAAAATGTGCCCTAAAGGAATACTAAAAGTAATCCGTAATAAAAAAATTTGCCGCTGACCGGTTCGTTTGAATAACATGGGTTCGAATCCCAAAAATCACCATCGTCCGAGTGCTGTGCGCAAGGAAGAGAGACGCTCCTTCCAAACCATATCAAATCATAATTGATACTCTATGTCAAAATGTACCACAGACCAGTACTAAAAGTAATCTGTAATAAAAAAAGTTGCCACTGACCAGTTAGTTTGAATAACATGGGTTCGAATCCCCAAAACGACCCTCGGCCGAAAGCTGTGCGCAAGGAAGAGAGACGCTCCTTCCAAGATAGCGGAATTATTAATTCAAACTCTATGCTAAAGTGTGTCCTACCCAATACTAAACGTAATCTGTAATCTAAAAATTTGCCCCTGACCGGTTAGTTTTAATACAATGGGCTCTAATCCCAAAAATGACGCTTGGTCGAACGCTGTGCTCAAGGAAGAGAGACGCTCCTTCCAAACCATCGCAATTTATAATCCATACTCCACGCCAAAATGTTCCATAGACAATTACTAAAAGTAATCTATAATAAAATAATTTGCCGCTGACTAGTTAGTTTGAATAATATGGGTCCGAATCCCAAAAATGCCCCCTATGTGCCCTAAACGAATACTAAAAATAATCTATAATAAAAAAAATTGCTGCTGACCGGTTAGTGTGATGCATGCATCTCAATAATAAGAGCTTAATAATTTCAGTAATTCCTTAAACATCAGAGTTTTTTAAAAATTAGGGGGAATTGAAAATGGGAAAGCAAGTTAAGAAACTCTTAATGTTTTAATTTATATGAAGAATAGATCCACTCACCAGCCTTGAAGCACTGTCTGAGGAGTCTGAGTGTCTCGTGGAGTGACGGGGGGCGATGGTGATGAACTGTTGAATTAGTTTGACAGATGACCTTCAAACCTACATGGTCTGTGAGAAACGCACCACAATTCGGTATCCACACTACCCCGTTCCTTACCTATGAGGCTGCCACCCGGAAATCACATGACGACACAACGACTGGGACAACAAAATTCAACTTATACAGCTTCTCAATGCCAGTTACAGTCTAGTAAGAATACTATGTGTTGGTTCAGTTCTATTAATCTCTCCATTAAGCCAGTGTAAAATTAGAAGTTACATTTCAGAATTTAAAGATGAAGATTTAAAAACAGACAATAAAATATTATTTTACCATAGTCATTTTTTATCTTATTAAGTCCATACTTAACTCCATATTTTGATGGAAATAACTTCATACAGTATGTATTTACATATTTCATATATTTTTAGTCCATATAAATTCGTTCCGTCAAAAAGTAACTCTACATATAAATAAATATTTATCCTAGAGCCGTTAATTTTTGTTAATGTTTGGGTAGGGTTTTAAATTTTGTTTTCTTTTAATGCTTTTTCGCCCATATGAGCCAATCAATGTTAATTGTTTTTCTTGCGCCCACGATTTTGGGAAAACTATAGGAGCGGAAAATTCGGGAATAGAGCACTTCCTTAGCATTTAATTAGCCGTTAATTTTGGATATAGTTTGGTAGAGATTCGTTTCTGGGCGCTGCTAACTTCAGATGGCTTCTCTGTCTCCTTGGCTCTAGGCGCTCTGTTCAAAATAATTGTATTATAAAAGTCAAAACAGAGTTGGGCAATTTTCAAAAGGCAATAGCTTTGTGAATTTTCATCCAAAATACTTTTAGTTGGTACAAAATTAAAGCTTGAAATCTTTACTTAAAGAGAATTGTTTCAAACTATTTAACCATTTTAGTGCATTTGACTATCATTTGAGCCACAGAATTACTGTTTAAACATTTGATCTGCATTGTTGTGTTTGCTTTTTTTTAATTCATTGCATTATGCGTTGATATCGGACATTTCGGAAGTTACTAGATTTTAGAGCATACTTAATGGATTTGGAAGCCCTTGAGCTAGTTTTTTTTCTCTTTTGGTGCAGTTTCTCAATTTAATAAATCAGTGTGGTGGCAGAAAGTGGAACATTTTGGTCAAAAGGTCAAATAGGTTTTGTTGATTTAACCCACTTAAGTAGCTAGTCTCAGAACATATTTCACTGCCAAAATGTGGTCTTCTAGACCCGTTTATTTTTCTGCACATAAAGTATTATGGGCATAAATTGATACAATTTTGTATAATAATTGGACCCACCTAAGTGCAAGATACAAGGAGATTAATTTCTCATTCAGTGTCAGCATAAGTCAGAATTTGATTGATTTAGCATGATAAAATCCTTCCATCCTTTGTAAATAGAGCCAAAACTACAATTTTTTCTAATAACGGAGGTCTTCAACCTGTTGTGTAGTACACAACACTTATAAACTTCCCATGAGATAGATATCTGCATTTGCTTAATACATAATCACTTTGTGGAAACTCCAGCTGTTTTACAACCAGGCCTGCCCATAATCATGTTGCAGTCTTATTTTAGTGTCTGTCAATATAGAGAAGTTGTGCAAACTTAGGAACATTGTAAATATTGAACTAGTTCTTCAAAAATGGACATTCATCTGTGTCCCTCCAGAAAGGATTACAAGAATAGAAAATGTTCAAAATGAATAGTATACCTTAGGCAAAAAACTAAAAATACTTTAACACAAATTGGCAGGAAATAAAGGTTATATGTTGCCAAACATTTGTATGTGTAAAAAAAAATTCTTAAATTGCATTGCAATTTATTTTGAGGTCCAACATTGCCCCCTGCTTACGTCAAAAATCAGCTTCAAAAATGTTGTTGTTATTGTTGTTGTTGTTGTTGTTTTCCTATTTGAATTTGGCGTCTAAATTGGTTGACAAAAATACCTTCATATTCAACTATTTTTCCCTGTCTGTGCAATCTTTTTCAGCCTGATACAAGCATAGAAGCTGAGAAAAATATCTTCTTCTTCACTCCAAGGATTTGGCTCCAATGAACCTGTTCTGCTGCCCATTTTGCTCTTGGTCTTCCAATATCTCTTCTTCCCACTGCTCTATAATCCCTTGCGATTGCCGGTAGTCTCATGTTCTTATGTTCCTTTGTTTATATCCATGTTTCTTTTTATCTAAAATTGTAAATTGTTTAAGAAAAGAAATGGGATCGTTTTCCGAAGAACTTGTGAATCTGTCAGTATGTGTGAGAGTATTTGGGGTAGAGGGAAGGCAGTCAACAGAACTTCTGAAAGGTTATAAACCCCATAATGTTCTGATTGTAGATGAGATACTGAACATCTGAAAGGTAATAAGCCCCATAAAGTCCTGAATGTAGATGAGATAACATTGTGTATGTATTTCCTGTGAAAAGATGTTCTGTGACTAAAATGTCACTGAGTGAATGTTTGTTGTTTCTTAGAAGTTTATGTAGACACTTAGAATTTACGAAGCAGCACTAATAGAACTCGAAATGGAAATTTTCTTGTAGAAGATCCTGAGGCTGTTCGGCATTCACTCCAAATGTTCGCACCATCTTTGTCTGTTTCTTCTCAGAGTATCCAGCAATGGTTCAACCTTTAATTCCTGCCTTATATCCGTTTTATTTATTTTTTTTTTTTTTTTTTTTTTTTTTTTATCTAAAATTGTAAAACCAAAAGTGCTCCTCATGAACTTAAATGAATGCCACCTGGATTCTCAATTTGTCCTTCTCTGATATTTCTCTAATTTCATCTCCATGCATGGGTGCTAGAATAGCAACAGTATTGAAAAATTTTACCTGTATTTCTTTCCTTGTTTTATTTTTTATGTTTCTGTGAGTTGTATCACAGATGCTTGTGAATCTATTAAGTTTTTCGTCTAAATCAATGACCAGTTCATAAGATACATAACAGCCTAAATATTTGGAGTATTTTACTTGTTCTAGTATCTTTTCTTCTATTATTAGTTTAGTTCTCATGGGATACTTTCCTTTGAATGCCATTGTTTTAGTTTTTTCAATGGATACTTTAAAGCCATGATCTACTGCAATTTGGTGAAGTTTGTAAACTGCCATCTGTATTTTATCTTCAGAGTCTTGTATTATTACTTTGTCGCCATATATAAAAGGGAGTTTAAAAAGGTTTTATTAAAATAGAACCCTGGATCTATGTTCAACTTCCACATTCTAAACATGTCGTCCTTATATATATTAAAAAGAGTTGGCGATAAAGAACAGCCCTGTCTCACCCCTTTATTAGTGGGAATGTCTTCTGTCAATATTCTTCCAATCTGATGCTGGCATCTTCAGAGGCTTTTTATTGCTTTGACAAGGTGTTTTGGAGATCTCTTTTTTCTAGAATGCTCCATAGCAAGTTTCTATTGTCAAATGCTTTTAGTAAGTCTATAAAAGCCAGGTGAGATTCACAATTAAATTCCTTCCGTTCTTCAATAATCCTTTTTAAAGTAATGATGGCATCTTTAGTTGATCTCCCTTTTCTAAATCCCATTTGCTCTTCAGAAATTAAATCATCGGCAATTATTTTTAATCTTTCGTTCAGTATTCTTGCATGAATCTAATAAGATATATCTAAGAGACTAATTCCTCTAAAATTATTGGGATTTCTTCTATCTCCTTTCTTAAAGAGTGAAATTTCTTTTGCTTGCCACCATTCTTTTGGAATCTGTTTATTTTTTCAACACATATTGAAGATATGGAGAAAGCGTAATTGGAACAGGATTCCTGCATACTTTAAAAGAGAAAAATATAAAACATGAAAAAGACTTTTCTCGTTGTATCTCTGCAATGGATTGCCCTAGGAGGCTGATTTTTTGGGAATCCCCAGCATATTTTTATTCTCTTTCATATGAGCATTGCGATTATCGATTTGGTTTGGGGGCACTTTTCACTGCGTTATTTTTGGCTACGTCCTTTAAGAAAGAGTGCACAAGTCTGAATTTCATCATTAGGGTCAGGAATAAGTAACTTTTAAATTAAGAAAGGCCAAATGCTAGAAATGGGAGATTTAGTTAATTGTTTATCTTGCCTTGATTGCCTGATTTAACTACATTGGTCAAACAAAATGAACTATGAAACAAAGCAATTGTGAGCATCAGAATATCATCAGGGAAACAAGAGCACATCTAAATTTTATATCATGGCTTAGGTACTTATTCAACATATACTTTTCATTTTTATAATCCAATTATTTTGGATTGAGATATTACCATAGAATTATTTCTGGAACTAAACATTAAAATGCATAAAACAAACAACACTACTTTAGAAACAAACTTCTTTACCAGTGTGTAGGATTGTAGGCTTTCACAGCCAGATTCACAATTAATTAACATTTTGCAACTAGTCTGGAATGCTTTTGTAATCCCAAAACCTGTTTGTATAAGAGGGAGTGATTTAATTTCCCGCAATTTCATTTGCCTCCCATTAATTGATAAGTAAAATCGCCTTGCAAGTTATATCAAAGAATTGTTTATCTCTCTTGGTTTTTAATTTATTAAAATGGATTGTATAAACTTGAATCTCTGGGCAACATTATGAAAAGTAAATTGAGGTGTTCCTCCTTCAAATAGTGATGAATCTGCTACTGATATAATATCAAAGATGGACTTATTTCACATAAAATAATATTTTTTGGGGTCCAATTTATCTTAAAATTTTTAAACAGATTTCTGAAAAAGTGATGATTTGTGAGATGCCTCATAACCCAACCATCAGCTGCAGAAGTGCTGTGTGCAACCCAACTTCTGATATGTGCAAAAGAAATTTTCACACTTTCAGGATATTCACAACATCTCTCTGTGCCATATTGACTTATTAATTTTATACAAATGTTCATAAACAAATTCATGGATCCAGTCACTTTTCCATTTTCTAATTTTTTTATTCAGGATGAGTCTCCATTGTCCTTGTACTTCATACTAGATTGTTTCTTTTAAAAATATCATCATTGTGTTGTCACAAAAGTGAGTACTATTAAATAGTATTTACTCCTAAGTTTCTAAATGGTAGCTCAAAAAGGTGAAAAAAACAGGAAGTTCAGTCACGCACCCCTACATTCATTTTAAAAAAATCTGATTCTTTGGATCAGTTGTTTTTAGATTGAAAACGAAACATTTTTTGCTAGGTTATCGAAATTATTTTTTTATACAGCATTATATATAATATTGTAGTTTATTGCTCATGGTAATCTTTGTAGAATTTTATGTTACAGAATATATTATGTAGAACTGTCATTTGTATCATTTAATAAACCAGGATAGAATTCATAGAAAATGTCTAAAGAGAATGCTTTAGTATTTAGTCTTGTTTATTTTCATCTTTTATTTTCTAAATTTTAATTTTTACTCAGGGCATTTTTTATTTTTATTTATTCCAAAACATTGGCCGTGGCACATTACTGAAATATAGTGTAATGTTAATAAGACTTTAAAAAACCCATAATGGCAATCTGAGAAGAAATGAAACATTACTACACAAAAAATAATGAAGTGGTGTGTGCTGAACCTATAATTAAATAGGATATTTGAGAAACAAATAAACAACTGTGTAACAAACAAAACAGTAGGCCCACATTTTACATTAGACATATTAAGGGGAGTTCTTGAACACAGCATTTGAAGTGAAGCCCATTTCTAAGCTTTTAAAGGACCTTTCAACCAGACTTCAAAATCAGAAGCAAACATTTGGTGCTTAGCTCTTTAAATAGTTCCACCTAAAGAACTCTGCATTGTCTGAGTATTTGTTAATTGCAATAATCTTTTAGACAAGAAAAGGATTAAGCAACTTTTAGACAGAAACAAATGCAGACAATAAGTTTTCTCTTGTTTTAAAGGTCTAATATAAAATTTCATTAAGATGAGAATAAAACTATAGATTTATAAGAAAAAACAAACTCTCTTCTTTGTTAAAGAGAAAATAAGACATTGGAAATAAGGAGCCTAAGTAATCCTTGACTATTCCACTCATGAAATTAAAACCAATAGTTTTAACTATACATATAAAATGCACCAAACAGGGAAGTGTATCTCGGAAAGTGTATTGCTTTTTCTATCTGATTATTCATACTGCCCCTCCCTACCGGTCAATAGGGAGCTGGTCAATAAGCTGTGACTTAGCTATCTTAGGAGGCAGCATGTATCAACCACTGTGTTGGTGTGAAATAAACTGTGTATGTACTAAACATAACCTCTATGATTTTAACATACTTTCAGATATTTTCAATATTTGGTGTAATTTGGAACTCTGTTGGACATAATTTCATTTGTGGAATAGTCCTATTAACTACCACTCATGCTTTGGAATTTTCAGGTAAATCCCCTGCGTCGCTTCACGAATAGGGGATTTATCGACAATTTCCAAGGCACTTGCAGTCTTACCTTACCTCAGGAAAAGACACGTCAAAATTGGCTTAGTTGTTCCAGAGATTACCCCAGACAAAAAAAGTCTAAAATCATAGAAAGCAATAGAAATAGTCTTTTATATATTTTTATATTCTTTTACTTTCTAGGTTTTTCTGTTACTCACATGAAAACTGAAGACTCCACATCGGATCACATGAGTGGTGCACCCCCTATAGAACATATCTCTTCAGAAGGTGAGTACGAAAGTGTATTTTGTGTATATTTGTGTTTGATGAAAGACTGAGGAACTTCCATTGACAAAGTGATAGGACAATGTTACCATGTGTTTTGTTTGCTTGAACCAGTTCAGATTTGTTGTTTGCTTTTGAAAGGTGGGCAGAACCTTACAGATTGAAAGGTTATAGTTGAGTATCCAATTAATACAAGATGGATGAGCACTTTCACATTTTGACGTCACAGTCAAAATGCCTTGTGTGGACTTGAAACCAGTAAATGATTGATAGTTTTGTTTTGTGTGTCTTTACCTATTTGTACCATATGAATATTCTAATTCCATTACGATGGACAGGATAATCAATATACATGTGAATATACACTTCTCTGGAGTATGATAAATATTTCTAAAGGTCAACAAATCTCAGTGAATGATATTAGTACATAATAGTTTCTAAATTTTTATTTGGTATATTGAATTATATTTAAGGATATGTACTTTGTGTACCTGAAAGCACCAAATGAAGATGATTACTTAAGAATTTAGTGGATATCTTTCATTGATATAATTTTATTTCATTGTGATTGATGAAAGATTAATGCCAACAAAATCTTTATTACCAAAAAGTTATTTTATGTATTCTCTCTGAAAGCGTGCACTTATTGTACTCTTGTATCTCTGAAAGCGTCCACAACTTTCATTTTGTGTAAAACGCGCCTAACACCCAACAAGGGTTAAGAGACGCGTTGCGTCAAAAATGACGCAATAAATAAATAAAAAACAGTGACAATTACTGAAATTATGCAATTTGTAAGACTTTGAACCACATACCTTCGGGTTATATTAACTCTATAAGGGATATTGTCGCAAAACCTTGAAGCATTCAAATTCTATTTTGTTTATTTTTATTGAACAATAAAAATTGTGTATTGTTGCAATTCATGAATCTCCTGCGAAAGACATAAGTGAAGTGTGTAGTTCGATTTAAATAGCAACTTTTGACTCTAGATCAGCGGGACGTGGTTATCCATTCGGAAGCTTCGTTAGGACTTAATTTTTACTTTCTCGCTACCGCTTACGCAGTAGAAAGTTATGTAATGTTGCGGGAAAAAGCGGTAATTAATGAATGTTTTTCAAAATCGCAGTGCTTCTTGTCATTCGAGATCGACAGGGGGTTTATTCAGTTTGGAAAAATTCCTATGAATACTTTAATTCCCGCTGTTCACGGATGACAGGTGGACGGACGTTTTGAAAAAGAATCTTTTGTCAGTTTTCTCAAAAATATTGGAGAGGCTTTTCTACACGTGAATGGAAACTTTTCTAAGGAAAAACGAAGCGTTTTCAGACTCACAACACGGTTTCAGGAAATCAAAATCTACGGAAACTGACATTTTTTCTTTCCTTAAAGATGTTGCTTCATCAATGGACCAAAATGAAGAACCTATTGGGATATTTTTAGATCTTTCGAAAGCTTTTGACGTTATTAACCATAACATCTTGCTCTCAAAATTACCTTCTTATGGAATTCGTGGTAGTGTCCTAGATTGGATAACCTCGTACCTTAAACATCGATCTCAAAGAGTAGAGATACCGTACTGGCACGAAAGGACATTATTTACTTATCTCTCCAATTCTTTGCCAATTGAACATGGGGTCCCACAAGGTTCGATCTTAGGTCCTATCCTCTTTCTGTTGTACGTAAACGATATGCCCTCATCTATTAAAAATGGAAGAACAGTTCTGTTTGCCGATGACACGAATGTTCTTTGCAACAAAGAAACAATAAATAGTACAATTTCAGAAGTTTCAAATTGGTTTTGTAATAACAAATTAATAGTTAACGAAGGAAAAACTGTCTCAATGCAATTTTGCGTTTCAAATGGGCAATCGTATGCTCCATTAAAAATGAACAATACGCAATTAGCTGATGTTAAGGTAACAAAATTTCTAGGTCTCAATTCAATCAAACCTCAAATGGAATGTACATATAACAGAATTAAACACTAAATTAAGCTCATTATGTTATGCATTCAGAATTCTTTCTAATTCTGTCAGCCTTCATGCAGCTCGTTGCGTGTATTTTGCAAATGTACATTCCCGCCTGAGATATGGCATAATATTCTGGGGAAGCTCATCCTTTAGTGCCCAGACATTTAGATTGCAAAAGAAAATTATCCGAATAATGAAAAAATCCCATCCACGTGATCCGTGCAAGCCTCTTTTCATTGAGCTTGGAATCTTACCATTGCCTTGCCTATTTATTTATAAGTCTGTAGTATTTGTCAAAACTGACTTACTGAACGGTGGGAACATATTTTCATGTAATACTGATATTTATAGTTACAACACTCGACGTAGAAATCATGTTCATCAAGTGTCAGTATCAACAGCTCACTACAAGAAATCCACATACAATACATGTACGTTACTTTACAACTCTCTGCCAGATGAAATTAAAAAATTAAAATTGGTACACAAATTTAAGTTAAAAGTAAAATCTTTTCTGCTGCAAAACTGTTTGTATACAATTAGAGACTATACTGATCGTCAAAACGAAAAATAATGTTTACTTTAACAAAACCAAGATATAGTATAATGAATTAGTTTACATTTGCATTGTATAATTTAAAAAAAAGACTCAATATGCCTGTAACAAATAATGTACTTCCGGGTCAATGACCCCCATCTCGATCAGGTTTTGTCCAGTTTCCCTGATCCATTGAGCAAATGCTGAGATGGCCCCTTGATTTGCTTCTGGACGTAAATGTAGCTTCACTATGCGCACGTTTTGTTGAACTTTCCTTTTGCTTGTAGTGGTAGTAGAGCTTAGGGTGAGTTTCTATTTTGTTAACAATACAGAAAAATCAAATCTGTTCGTTCCTTTACCGTTAAAAATAAGTTTTCTATAATTTGGCAACGAAAATATCTAGTTTTTGAAATGTTAATCTCTCGCTTTTTTAAAATTTGTTGTTATTATTATTATTATTATTATTATTATTATTATTATTATTATTATTATTATTATTATTCAACTATTAATAGTTAAATTATTGGGAAGTGATTCTGAAACTCAAGAAAGCGTGCGCAGATGATTTTCTCCCCCATACGTCACATACAGTTTTTGACTGTATAAATAAATAAATCACTTTTTCGGGGGAATTTTCATATTTCCGTAGAAAATCTCGAAATTGATTTTCCACAGCATTACATAATTTCCTCTATACTACCTATATTACTCCATGTATTCGTACGTATACGAGAAAGTAAAAGTGAAGATCGCATTATGCGAATGACATATGGCACTGAAACTAAAAAAAGGAAACGGGAAGTTGCATATCCTGGTGTTAAAGAAAGTTTAGTGCAGTGGTGTCAGCATTGTAGGAGCAATAACATAAACTTGGGTGGAGCAGTTATGAAAGAAAGAGCCGAGACATTAGCAAAGTTATTAGTTCATCACGAGTTCCAAGTGAGTAATGGCTGATAGAAAGATTTAAGGAAATAAATGGGATGGTTTTCTGAAGATCTTATAGTGAATCTGTCAGTATGTGCGAGATAAATTTGTAATGGCTGATTAGAAAGATTTAAGAAAAGAAATGGGGTGGTTTTCTGAAGAACTTATGGTGAATCTGTCAGTATGTGCGAGATATATTTGGAGTAGAATGAAAGGCAGTCAACAGAACTTCTGAAAGGTAATAAACCCCATAAGGTCCTGAATGTAGACGAGATAACATTGTGTATGTATTTCCTGTGAAAAGCTGTTCTGTGACTAAAATGTCACTGAGTAAATGTTTGTTGTTTCTTAGAAGTTTATGTAGACACTTAGAAGTTACGAAGCAGCACTAATAGAACTCGAAATCAGTGGCGGCTCGTGGGTATTCGCACGTTCACATGTGCACACCCAAATAATTGCGGTGCAATTTTTTCTCAAACATTTCTTAACAAGAGGGGAAAACAAGTCCTCTCAGAGCGTTTCCGAAACATGGTATTTCAAAACACACGCCGTTTGGAAGCTGCAATTGATAGTCCACCGCCAAAGACCTTCGTGACAGCCAGCTACAGCACACTCGGGAAATGCGAACGAGCCGAGGGCGTCGGTGGCTCCCGCGTGGCTGGAGGGGCAACAATGGTCGCTTATGGGCGGTTGGAGCTGACTCCAGACAGTGCGGATTTTACTGCGCAGACGCAATGGCGACCTCTGGAAGGACCTTGGCATGTCGTGAAGATATAACACTCGGCTAGCACACGTTTTTAAGGGAAGTGTGACATTGAGCAAAGAAAGTGTGAGATATCTCTCCACTTAAATGAGCTCTCATCCCTTCCAAAGCAATTCTTCGGTAGCACGCGAAACGCAAATGCATTGCTGTGCAGTGTTACATTCACAAGTATTGTGTTAATCGAATTTTATTTGCGAGTGTTTTGTTATGTTGCGAATGTTTTAAAGCGAGTTGCAGTTACAAATCCATTCCGAAGCATGTGGAAACAAAAATGTATTGTGTAAACGTATATAGTAAGCTAATTTTTAATGCGTTTTGAAAAACCGAAGTTAGAGTTTTCGTTTTTCTGTGAAGTGTGTCAACTGACAATGAATAGCGTCCAAAATATTGAAATGACATCAATGAAAAAGTCACTGAAAAAATTGCTGAAAAGAAACAGCATTTACTGAAGCGACACAGACTTTGTGTTTCGTCAGTCAGTGTAGACGGCAAACTATCCAGATTTCTTGAGAATTGGGTTTAGAAACTTGTACTTTTAACCTTAAATTTGTACAGTGAGTTTATGGAAAATACTCTATAGCAAAAGTGCGAGTAGAAAAGTTTCGAATCAATGTGTTTCTTGACACCCTTTTAAAAACCGTTCTGGAAGTGCCGAATCATGCGGTAACCCGACGCAAGTTGTAATTATTTCGGAGGGTCCTTGCCGAGCGAAGTCGAGGCGGGTATAGTGAAAAGAAATGCGGCCAACTCTCGTTGCTGATAAAAGGAACTATTCAACATGTTACCAAACTTCATAAGATGCCTTGTTTTTAATTGTCATTATTTATGTTAATGATTATGTGTATGCTTGTAATGTATGCTTGTATGTATGGGCATGTGAGTGTGTGTGTTTGAGAGAGAGAGCGTGTGAGCGCACGTGTGAGTGAGCGGGCGTGCGAGTGAGTGAGCGGGCGTGCGAGTGAGTGAGCGGGCGTGCGAGTGAGTGAGCGGGCGTGTGAGTGAGTGAGCGGGCGTGTGAGTGAGTGAGCGGGCGTGTGAGTGAGTGAGCGCGCGTGTGAATGAGTGAGCGCGCGAGAGAGAAATGGTAAATTTTGCGTGGACCTGAAATAAGTGATTTTACAATGCCAAAGAAGCCGAAGCAGGAGTATGATGCGGGAGCCATGGCAAATGCCATCAGATGTGTTAAAAATAAGGGGGGTCTGTGCGTTCTGCTACAAAATCATTTGGTGTTCCAAAACAAGCTTGCAGTATCGTTTAAATATTCCAGATCATAAAACAGCTCTAGGTCCTGATACTGTTTTATCTAAAGAATAAAGAGCCAGTCTACTTAGGTGGATACATGAAGTAACCCGGAAAGGTTTTCCACGGAAGATCTATAGAGTAGAGTAGCGTTCAACAATTTTTAACTTCTAAACCAAGGCCCAATCCATTCAACAACAACCGTTTAGGAGCAGGCTGGGTCAAGACTTTTTTAAGAAGACATATCATAATCACTACATGGGCAAGTGAAGCAGTTACAGCCGCTTGTTCGTGTGTCAGCGAACAAGACATCAGAATATGATTTGGAAAAAGTTATAGGGTACATCGAGGGAAGTAACTTGGATGACGAAATAAATGATCCTACATGGGTCTATATTGGAGAACGGATGGACAAGCGAGGTATTCTAGGAATATATTTGAAACGCGTTTCATCCATTTCTATTTAAAAAATGGCATCACAGTCCCTGTGTTCAGTTCGCTCCGAGTAGCGGTAGGGTACACATCGCGCTCCGCTCTGCTCAGTATTAGCGAAAGAGAAGTACTGTTTCGACAAGTCTATTTAATTTAAAGTTCTAAAGTATTAGTGTCAATGTGAAGTGTAGTGTACAGTGCGCCGCACAAAGCAAATCTCATTTATCCAATAATTAGTGGTAGTACAGCGCCGCCTAGCCCTGGCTTAGGCAAGTGCATCGCCAAGGCCATGGCGGCCGTGTACAGCACGATCGCCTTAGACACATCACCCAGCCCAACACAGATTCATCAAGAGGACCGTCTAGAAGCGGAAGAACAGCAAAGAATCCGTGACCTGCAGCTACCGGCCTTATTATGGCTAGTGGCGGTCATATCGTGCCGTACCTGCGCTTAATGGCGGTCATACCTGCCGGCCATATTGAATTTGCCTTATTTTACGTGGCGAGACTCAGGCCATGAGGCCTGCTCTTCCGTCTGACCACGCAAATTCCGCTACGCTCCTTTCACCAACCATGGGAGAAAGAAGGTATTACTTGGGCGACGAAACAGGCGATTTGAATTTAGCTCAGAGGCGTCATTTAGGCTTGAAGATCTTTTACATGCAGTAAATCTACTAACATGGGACAGCCGGCTTTACTTCCCCTCCGAAGGAAGGCGTACGAAGGATTTTTTCGCCCTTAAAAATCCACGGCTTCGATCGGGTTCGAACCCGCAATACTCCGATACGCTAACCGTTACTCCATCGCTGCCGCGCCATATCGTGGCTAGTGGCGGCCATCAACTGGGATCTGAAACACCACTCGTGAGCAATGTTGGTAACGGCATATCCGAGGTTAGTAACCATGACTTTAACAGCGGCCTCGCCCTAGGCCAAAATCCCCAAGTGCCCTCTGGTAACGGTAGCAGGAATGTAAATTTTATGAACAACAGTGGAAACAGAAGTTTTAACGATAGCAGTGATAAATCATTACCGGTCCAAAAATCATCAAATACCACAGACGATGTATACTCAGTGCCGATTGGAAACAGATACGCACCACTAGAGAAACAATAAAGAACCAAGATTCATCCACATTAACGACACTTCGAATCAAGAAAACAAAACTGTCAAAATTCCTCCTATTCATGTTAACGATTGATAGAAAGCATATCAAAATTCAAGAGGGAAATAAAAACGGATAAATCAGTTCACCCCTGATATTAAAAACAACCGAATCCAATTAATATTCAGAACAATTACAGATTTCAGAAAGGCTATCAAACATTTAATCAATACCAGTAGGAGATTCCACACGTATAAGGACCCCGCCAACAAGAAGTATTCAATAGTGATTAAAAACTTACACACATCAATAACCCAAGAAGAAATATTCGAAGACTTGAAGGAAAGTGTTCATCATTAATTAGTGTCACATGACTTCATAAAAACACTCTCATACCTGTTGTAGCCGCGGAATTGGACGGTCGACACAGTATTGAATCAGTGCTTCAAATTAAAGAAATTTGTAATTTGGGTGTTAAAGCTAAACAAAGACGAAAAACAAAGGCCCTGTCCCATGTCTGCAGCTGTCTGGACTTTGGGCACCAAAAATAACTTCAACCACACAATCGCGTGTATTTACTACCCAGAAAACTAATATTCAGTAAGTTGCCCCCAACGGGAACAAGTACTGATTTGTAAGAACTGCAAGGGCCCCCACCGCGGAGATACACGAACTGAGGAATGTCCTTACTACCCCCCCCCAATAAATACGCAAGGAATCCCAAAACTAAATCAAACAATGGCAGGCCTCACGCAACCCGATTCTTCACCAAAAACTTCCCAATTCTCCAATCAAACAATCTAATTCCAAACTTCACTTATAGGAATAATCAGCTTAGAACAAACCCAAAGACCCATTTCAGTGAAAACCCCGGGCATTCAACTCATATTCCTAATCAATGTAATAACTCGTTTATGCACTCACTAATTAATTCCATCACAACCTATATAATCAATATTATAAATACTATTATTCCATCAATCATCAGCAACATACAAAACTCATTCTCAGCGTATTTTAATAATAACAATGGCAGTACAACACCAACATAAATCAACTATACTGGAATGCAAATAGCATAACCAATAAAAAACAAACTTAATTATTTCCTAAAAACTAAACAAATCAAAATAGCCATAACAGAATCCCATCCTAAAAGCAATAAAGTTTCAACACATCAGGTTACAATATACTCAGAACCGACAGATTAAACAATAATGGAGGATGAGTCATAATCCTTATTGAAAAATCTGTCCCATATATAATATGCCTGAATTAGAAACGGTAATCAAATTTCCATTACACAATAGACTTCTAACAGTGATTGCAGTATACAAATCATATAAAAATACAAGACACAAATGTAGAATCATTATTTCATCTGAACACCCCACCCTACTCATTGGAGATCTAAACGCAAAAACACCAATTGGGAGCTGTAGAATTACCAATAATGCTGGCCGTCACTTATTAAAACTAATAACTGATCTAAATTTAAGAACTTTAATCCCACCAGAACCTACACATTATTCAAAGAATACGCACAAACACCCAGACATTTTGGATATTGCAATTACGAACACACAAACAACATACTACTGAACTCCTCTATTTGAACTAGATTCCGACCATTTACCAATCGCCTTTACACATACCCCTCCTTCACTCCCACCCCCACCCACCCACATATTAAACAGGAACAAAATAAACTGGAAGCAATTCAGGAAAATAAAAACAAACATAACCCCCAATTTCAAAAATTTAAGTACTTCATTGGAAATAGAAAGGGGAATTTCATACTTACGCGATATAATTACCAACACTATTAAGCAATTACAATCCAATTACCTCTCATCACCCACAAAACATTTAACAAGATACTGCCAGAAAAAATACTAACAACAGTAGGAACAGAACCAGAAGATAATGAACCAAACACAGAACCCCACAGTTAAAGAATTGAACCTTTTAAATTTAATAAGGAAAAAAGCAATAAACGACTTTCATTGCTCAACCTATAAAATAATATATAACGTATAAAATAATAATAATAATAATAATAATAATAATAATAATAATAATAATAATAATAATAATAAAACGTATAAAATCACTAAGCACAACCAATAATTTTCTCGGTAGTTCACTAAAAAAATTCTAAAAAAGAAAAATAGCATCCCACCTATAAATACGACGAGGGGAACAATTCGGCTCATTTGACAAAGCCGAAGCATTGGCCGATCATTTTGAAACAACATTCACACTCAACACACCAGCTCATTCCGATCATGCGATGATATTACAAATAGTTCCAGCCCCGAACTATGATGTACCACGTAAGATAAAATTCATATCCCCAAATGAAGTGAAAAAAATTAAAAACTTCCACAAAAAATGCCCCTGACCACGATAAAATCACTAATATTCTAAAACACCTTCCATCCTTAACTATAGCCCACATAAGCAACATGTGTAACTCAATAATAAGAACTTATTGCCCTATAGTACGGAAAATCTCAATCATAATACCTATTCCGAAACCATATAAAAATCATAGCAGACTACAGACCGATACGTTTACTAACCACACTTTCAAAAATTCTTGAGAAACTAATTTTAAAAAGATTAAATAGCTACCTACAATCAACCCAAATTATTCCATTACTCCAGTTTGGCTTGATAAATCATGCATCAACAGCACACCAACTACTCAGACTCTCAGAAAATATCAACACAGCGTTTCAAAACATCACACAATAGTTTCATTTCTTGACATTTCATTGGCGTTTGACCGAGTATGGAACGAAGGACTATTATACAAACACCGAACAATGGGAACACCAACCTACTTAGTAAACATCATCAAAAATTTTATAATTGATAGATCCTTTAGTTTCCGTAGAAAATCACATCTCCAACCCCCGCAAAATATTAGCAGGTCTTCCACAAGGTTCACGATTCTCACCCACACTATTCAACATATACACAGCCGACATATTCACTACAATAAACACCCAATTAGCACAACTCGCCGACGATACCGCAATATACAAGTCCATTACCGACAGGATACATCACCTAAATGAAATAGACAAGTGGTCAACATTGTAGAAAATCAAACTCAAACCAACCCAATTACTAAAATAAAAATCTAAACCCAACTATACTACCTGCTAAAATATTCTCACTAAGAACATTTTCCCACCCACTGCCATTACACATAAATAAACACACAATTTCATGGACACCACAAAACCAAACAGTAAAATACCTCGGGATGAACTTCGACACAAGACTCAATTGGAAAACACACATAACACTAAAACAAGCAAAAATAAAAATAGTTCAACTAAAATCCCTTATCAACTCCACAAGCTTTATTCACATTATAGCTCCACAACAATTATTGAAATTATCGTTTCCATGTCGCGGCAGGAAGTATTATTCCGAAGGACAACATGGATAAGAGCCAAAATTTATTGCTTATTTATCCTTGAAAATAGATTTTATGACATGGGAGGTTTTTTTTCAAAATTAAGTAGTATATGACTTAGTGTAGGGATCACAGATTTTGAAAATGTGCACACAATTCACTTTTCCCCATAGCACGTCATACGCAGTTTTAACTTTTTTTGGCGTAAAATAAATAAATAAAATTAAGCTGTCTATCCCTAACAAATGTCGTTACACTTAACAAAGCAATAGTTAGACCATTAATGCTCTACGCATGTCCCATCTGGACCAATGCAATTGTCATTTAATTCAATTAGTTAAGTAAATTAATGTCAAACATTAATAAACTTCAAATTACACAAAATAGATTACTCAGATTTGGAACACATGTCCCATGGTTCATCTCAAACGCCCAACTTCATAAAGAAACTGAATATATCACCGATAATCAAACATATTGCCCTGCTTTCCAATAATTTTTACTCCAACGTAAATACAATAAACCGAGCAGTCCACTACAACCTGGCCTCTTTTAATGATTTCCGTACTAGAATCAAAAACAGATTCCCTTTCGAAGCGTTCTTGAAAATTTTTCAATTAATTGTTTATAGTAGAGGCTCTTGTAGTTTCATAGACCACTAGTAATGTAGTTTAGTGTTAAGTTTAGTATAAGTTACAATGTAAGCCAGCAAAAGCATATGAAAGAGTAATATAGCGTCGCGTGGAGCTAAAACGGCGGCAAGCACGTGGCGGGCAGTGTGCAAAGCCGGATGCGTAGACAAAGGTAGAAGCTATGACGCACCGGGTTTCCGTACAAGCGGGAACGCGTCGAAGGGCAGAAGCAAGGGCGGCGGCGGGCTGCGCCGCAGGGCTATTTAAAGGCCATGTGAACAATGCCTCGGCCTTCTTGTTCTTCCAGCAGCGTCGGCGGTAGGTTGTACGTGAGCTGTGCGAGTGTGCACGCGGGGCAAGAGGCCGGCAGTTTATTGTCGTGAGTAACGAGACATGTAGTAGGTCTCAGGGTAGAGCAATACTCCGCACAGGGAAACATTACTAGTATGTTGCGGTGTGGTAGCCGTTTGTCTCTCCTAGCAGTGGGTTCTATTTATTTAGTTAATTGTAAGCAGTGCAACTGGTTATTTGTGACTACGGTCTAGATTGTGAATAAACCTACTGTTCTTACAACCCACTCTCGTCTGTGTTCTGATTACACCCGTATGACGCCACAATATGTTATTGAACTGTGTAATTTCCAGACATTCAATAAATAAATTAATTAAAAAACACTCCCTGTGATTATATTCGTAGGGGGGCAGAAGACACATCTGAATTAAGTCGAATATGTTCAGATTTGAAAATAGAGGATATTGTAATTTTCTCCAATAGCATTTATATAAAATATTAAAGTTTTATTTAATCTGTATCTTACAAAATGTGTTTTCATGGGTAATATAATAATTAATGAAATGTATCGTTATACTAGTTTCTGTTAGAAATAATTGAGTGATCAATCACTGTCATCATATCACCGTACAAAATGACACGTTTTTACTAAAAAATTAATTAATATTGTAATATTAATTTTACTTTAGAAATTATGGTTGGGATAAGTAAAAGGACCATTGAACAGTAGAAAGTTCCTATCAAATTTTCAAAATTTTTATTTTCAAGTAAGTTAATGGTGTCACAACTCTTAAGTGGCCAATCACTGTTCCATTTACCCTAGTCGGTTTGGAGCCCGAAATTGTGACAACCATCAAATTAATGCACAATAAGAAAAAAAAATGAAATATCAAAATGCATTTGAGAAAACTTGAGCTCGCTCGTGGCGAAGTCGACTAGTCATACCGAAGTCGCTAGCCTTTCACTACTGAGGCCGGGTTCGATTACCGTCGAATCTCATGTGAAATGTTTTCCAACAAAACGAGTTTGGCTGCACTAGGGCTAGTCCAACCTATGTGAAGTGTCCTAAACCCTACCTCTATCCTTATTCCTTCCCAATTCTGGCCGCTGGGTAGTGACGCAGGAGCGCGTAGCTGGAGGCGCGAATGCGGAGATGCTACCTGGCGATCCTCTTGACGCATCAGTGCGTCGTGACATGACAAACTTAAAAAGTTAATGGAGGATTACTACCCCAAAGCGCTCAACGCCCCCTACGGGGCTTGGAGACGCGTTGCGTCGAGTTATAGACGCAACAAATTTAAAAAAAAACAACTATTTTTCTGGAGTAATAACTATGTTTAAGTACAGAACAACGTTGACAATGCGGAGTAATTGTTCTTGGACCACTTCTGGTTTATCAAATTGTCTGCATTTTCGAAATCGATAAAAGTGTTTTAATGTAAAAATCTTGATAAAACTGTTCATAATTAACGCTTATGATTCTATTTCATTCAATTCCAAGTGGGTTCTTATTCCAGGTCCAATTAATGAATGAATCCATTAACGTAGTTATATTTTTGAATTCGCCCATTTTCGTAAATTCTCAAAAAAATCAAATTTAAGAATACACGGGAAAAGTTATTGCTCGAGGAAGAAGTGAAGATGTTCACTTTCGGTTTCTGACAAATCTATGTATCTATTGTACATATAGAATTATATTGTCAATAATAGTGTTTATTTAAATTGTTTCCAATTTACAATTTAAATTCTTGTTGCTATCTTTGTATCTGTATATTATGTAATTTTCTGCAATCATGTATTGTAATAAAATGAAGTCATGCCGTCGCATTAAAAAATATGTACTACATACATACAGTATTCACTTTCAGCTATTTCTTTTCCCTAAAATAGAATCCGGAATGTCCGGATTTCTGACATCCGAATCATTGGTGCACTATTGTATATTTTTAGAGGAGTTGAGTTCCATTGAGAATCATTTCACTTGATCGGTTCATATTTAATTTCATGGAATAAAAATATTGTTTATAAAATTTATTTTTATTGTAACGTATTGAAATTAATAAAATAAAACATATACTTGGAAAACATTTGTTTATTACGTAGAGGCCGAATGTAACTTTTTTGCGAGTCTCAAAATTGTCTAGCTCCGGCACTGCAAGAAACAACATTGCCTTCTGTAATACTTCATTTTTGCAAGCTCATGGTTCCTTTTTTATGTTGGTAGAAATTAGTCTACCAACTACACGTGTAGTTTAAAAAGAACCCGTGGCATACATCTCTTAATGTATTTTCTACTAGTAATTTCATTGTATGTGCCTATGTAGTGTCGTAAACGTTATATACTTTAAAAAATGTTCGCGAATATTTTTTTATTATTTTCCTCATTCTAAACATTAGATACGTATTCAGCGAGTCAAATACCATAGCATTCCATATGTTAATCTTCATCATATGTTTACGCACGCGAATTCCTTCTCAGCCGCCCAGCGCGGCCGGCGGGCCGCGCCCCGCCGCGCGACCGTCGTCGGTCCTTTGTCCTTCGATGCCGCCGCTGCCACGCCTTTTTTCGCCGTTCCTCGGGTGTCGCCCCCAAGCGAAGGCGCGCGGGGTCTTCAGAACACTTGTTCGCGGTAGCCGACAAAGCCATTTGTCGGCGAAATACAGTGCGCGGTTTATGAGTTTATTGCCACTTCCAGCTGGCCGCCTGGCCCTTGCGCACCGTGCGCGGCCGACCCTTGTGTCAGGAGACGCGGTAGCGCGGTCACCCAAATCGCCCGCGCCTTCCTGCGCCTCGCGCGCCCCCACCCCTCATCTGGGAAGCCCTTCCCACAGTCGCCTAAGGATCCACCCCCTCCATTTCAGACCACCGCGTGGGAGGGGTGGTTTGCTTTATATTTCGACTGTGAGCCACCGCGAGGAGTTGGCACCGCAACGGGTCCCGTCACCATCTCCGCTTACCGTAGATCTTGTCGTCAATTTATAACTGACGACATAACAGCGCTCGTCTCCCTCGGCGAAATAATACTGCTCGCAGGCGACTTAAATGCGAAACGCGTCGAATGAGGCTGCGGACTGCAACTCGCAAGTAGGCGATCTCCTTCATCAATATCTTCTCTCTTCCACAACTCCCACCATTCGTCCTCCTTCTGGCCCTACTCATCTCCTAAACGACGTTGCTCACGACATCTTAGATATATTCATTCACTCTTCCTCTCTTAACCCATCCGAATTTCCGAATTGCAATCTGACCACCTACCTATCATTTCCGCAATCTATCTTGGCGCCTATCCCTACTCAGTTTCAAAAACTAAATTCAACACTAACTGGAAAGAATATCGAAACAGACTAGACCACAAACTTCACCCTTACAACCGCGCCCCCCGCCACATCTTCCGAAATCGATAGGGCAGTAGAAAATTCAACCATCAACTTTGTTCGGCCTACAATTGCTTCACGGATAAAACTGAAACCAGTCCAAACGACGCACTACCGCCGTTCATTATAACTCGTTCAAGCCAGGAGACGAGCGCAGAGAAAATACTACGCGACCAGAGACGCCGACGACAAAGCCTCCTTTCAGCGCATCAGACGAAACGTGTCCCGCCTCTTATGCGCTCACAGAGCAGAATCATGGGACAACTTTATCAAATCAATAGACATTAAAGACCGAACCGACTTTTGGAAATTACAAAAAACGCTACGTAAACCGCAAGAACCCGTGGCCAGACTACGAGACGTAGTAAATAATACAACAACGTACGATCTGTCAAGAAAAGCCGAAATCTTCGCCAGCGTACTAGATGAGACCTTCACGCCTACCCTCAGAAGACGCTACACAAAAATTAACGAAATTTACGTACCAACAGACGACATTAGACAAGACAAAACGGTAGATATCGGTAGCCTCACTAACGTCTTCACCGACGACGAATTAATAGACCCTCTGAAACAACTAAACGTGAAAAAAGCTAGCGGACCGGATAATATAAACTCCAACATGCTTAAAAACCTCCCCCGCAGCGCTATAAAA
>BLKR01011432.1:0-32653 GCA_011170035.1 Teleogryllus occipitalis
GCAATTCATTCTCTTTAAACTCTGCGCGGTTGCGCCGCGATAGTCGCGGAGCGGAGGCAACTTTCGGCGCCCGCAGGCCGCGCTCGCGGCGCCGCAGTCGTTTTAATCAGCGCGCGGAAACTTCCGGAATGTGGTGGGCGGCGGCGGGGCGGGAGCATGCGGGCGACGGCGGCAGCAAAAGCGGGGGCGGTGGGAGCGCGGACGGCGACCATGAGAGCGAGGTCTTAGGAGTGAAGACAGAGGGTGGATGTCGGAGGACAGAGAGCGAAGAGGGAATGAGGGTGAAGGGTGAAAACGGAAGAGCAGAGAAAGGAGGGTAGAGTAAGAACAATGGTGAACGGCAGCAGAAAACAGAAAGGGCGGGGAGAAAGCAGTATTGGGGAAATGACGGATGTAACTGGGTTAACTCACTCGCTGTTTGAACTAAAACATGCAAGACCGTTAATGCCAGGATTTGAAAAATGGAAAATTCAGAATATCAATCAGAAAGATGTGTACAAAAAATATGAATTCTCGGAAGGGCAGCTGATTAACAGCTACGTGATAATGCAGAACATAGAAGAGAGATTGATAAATCTCCAAAAGATGCGTAAAAACAAAGTGCAAATTGGTGATCCAAGACATTATTAAGAACATCAAGAACATACATTGAAATATAACTGAAAATACACAATATAAATAAATACAGTCAAACCTCAGGATCTCGAAGGGTCTCTTTCCAACGAAATTTTCGAGTTAACGACAAAGTTTTACTCGTAAAATAGTATGACGCGGTCGGGAATGAAAAATGGCTTCGACATATCAAAAATTTGAGTTTTTGACGTTCGAGTTATTGAAGTTTGACTCTACATAAAAATCGAATTCCAGTCTCATCAACTGTTGATTTTTGGACAACTATGAATCAAAAAGCTAAATACATTCTCTGCAGTTAATAATGAGGCAATGTTCAATATCATTCATTAGAAATGTATTCAAATCACAATATTGGAAATGAGAAGAAAAGCATAACAGCTGAATTTTGGGATCATAAAAGCAAAACTAATAAATTCATATCTTAACAAAAAAGTATGACTAATTACACGCCTATCAACATTCTCTATTATCTCAATGGGAAATTACATTGTAGTCGAATGCTGAGAGACGTCTGTCAAATAACTCGCGAGCGACATTCTGACGGGTGACGAATGACTGACGGGAAGCGCAAACTGTTCCACACGTGAACAAATGGGGTGAACAAGTAGACAATGTTTCATTACCAGTTCGTGACGTTCGCGAGGATTAATTTGTTTATATGTCCAACGTATGCAGAATTCTAAGCTAGAAAAATATTTTTCGTTTTATTTTACCAAAAAACGTTTGTTGCAAAACATTTTTCTTTCTTTCAGTTAAACAATACTGTTTACTTCCTCTAACTTCCACAAGCGTTTTAAATGTTATTATTAGCTAAAGAGCGTTTTCATTTTATCTTGTATTACGGCATAAACGGGCAATAAGGATGCCTTATTACCGCTCCCTCGTGGCGGAAAGTGGAAAGGGTTTTGAAGAATCCACTGCATTCTTTGTTGATCTGGCGTTGTACCCGAACACTTGCAGGGTCTTCAAGACTTCTCCGCTGGCATACAAGCTGTATCCCTCGAAATAAGCAGTTATAAAATCAGTCTGGGCTTTTTTTTATCACACCTTTTATGCCAACAACGAGGAGGTAAGGGGGGACATACTGCCCCGCAGTGCCCAAATCCGGATTGAGGAAGATGGGAATTATCAGGGCTCTCTTCAGGGATTCTGATTACATACAAATTCTTTGAAAATAACTTATAACATGACTTACAAAAGAGAAAATGAATTACAAAATTCCTTAAAAATAAGGGGAAAAAATTTTCTTTTTTTAAATTTTTTAAAAAATTTGTATGAATACATTTATTTTTCAATAAATTTTACAATTTGAAATAAAATTTATTGATATAAATTATGTTTAATATAAAGCTTCTATTTTAGTCTATAATAAATACTAACTCGCCATGTACTAATTCACGGTTTCTGTGGAACAACTCACATTACACATGAAACTAGATCAGATATCAAGGGATAAATGATTGATACATAACGTGACATTCCAGGAAATAATTTTTTGCCGTTATCCTCTGAAATTGGATATTACACTTTTTTTCATTTTGTGAAAATATTTTTATCGAGTCGGTATACATATAGTGAAGGATCTATTATAAGTCTTTATTAAATGTCCCAGAGGAAACTTTATTTATCGCTACCCCTGACAATTTTCTTAAAGATACAAAAGAAAACAAAGGCCAGAAAAATTAGGGATACCTATAATTTCTTTTCGCTTAGGGAAGCGAAAAACCACATTAAATTATATTATATCGATCTATCTTTCCTGACTTTTTATATAATTTTAGATTAATTGCAGTTAAAATATTATTCAAAACTTACATTTGAATTCGATTTTTCTCTCAAGTGGTGAAAATTCGTTTGCTCACGTTACGAATTCCAAACTCGGAATGCAGTTTTCTCATCAGCCAATATCAGGAGTCGTGGAGGTCTAGAAAAGCCCCGATGCAACGTCAAAACGTGGTCGGAACTCCAGTAGGTTTTTTTTATTATTGTTTTTTTTACAGAGCATACATAGTTCAGTACATAACACACTTTACGTATGTACTGAATTGCTTACATTCTAATTTACCTAAAATTAAACTACAAACTAATTTGGGTAAGAAAATCTTCTCCAGTCATCTCTAAAACAATCTATTTCGGAAAATTTGACTAGGAATGCCTGGTATGGATATCTATTTTTTATTCTGGTTCTATGAGGATCCGAAGTCTGAAACCGGTAGCGGTAGCTCAGTGCCTGACGACGGCAGGATTTTCGACACTAGCTTTTCAGCTAGGTCGAATTCAGTCGCTGTCTGGAGGAGAATTCTAGCGACCGGCTGCTCTGATCGGTAGTTTTCTGTGGTTTCTCCGATCAACACCAAGCGAATGCCGAAGCAGGACCCTACCAAACGGTCCACGGACCGCGTGCGATCTGTCCTTCCTCTTCCTTGTCCTATCCTCTCTTCTTACACACACACTTACACTAACATGCCCTACACTACCACATATTCCGGGAGATCGGTCGGGAGCTTAGAGCTTGTCCCGATTGGGGCGGTGCCCCGCTGGTGGGAGAGTCCTGGTTAGGGGGAAACCCTACTAGATGACGGTAGGTCGGCGCCGGATCTCGCCATCCAGCGGTTGAAGATCACCGCCATCTCCCAAGAGAGAAAAACATGCACTACACTAACGGGACTAATGACCGAAGCAGTTGACGCGCCAGGAAACACGAAAAAATCAATCAATCAATCAAAACCGAAGTCTAAAGTTGTCTAGGTGTGGAATTTGAGGCATGGAGTGATAGAACTGGGCTGAGGGATAAGTCATAAGAACTCCAGTAGTTTGCGGGGCAATTGATTGCTGCTGAATGCGCAGGTCTGCGAATGATGTTTTATCGGCGTCGTCATTGGCAGACACGCCATCTCGCCTTCACTCATTGGAGGAGGAACGTGCGACACAGAACAATAACGCAGCGAGTTTACGCAGCAGCTTTATCGGGGCATAGAGTAATAAGCTCGCCAGAGTGCCTTCCAGGTATGGCGAACGACACAGTACTCGCGTAACATGGGCAATACGATGGAATGTAATGGCGCGCGAGAGAGAGGGAAAATATTCAGTTATAATTCGTCATAAAAGCTCCCTGTCTAGGATATTCCGTTTTATTACTTCAGTTTATACTGCTGAACCGACGTCCGTAGCGCTGAAAGTGGATGGGTCACCTTGAGGTTCCACTTATCTCAGTCTTACGTATAAGATGTGAAATGACGAAGTTTGTTTTTAAGATAAAAGTGAAAAACATTGAGCTATTTTGACAATCGAGTGATCAGATTGTGTACATTAATATTGATATCATCTATGATTTTACTCATCTGATACAGAAAACTTATTAAAGGTAATTTTTCACTAAGATTTCTAATTGATAAGGAAAATTTTCTAGTTTACTACCCCGAGGATTTTGGTTAGTGAAATTTCCTGCGAGGTTAATAATGTTCATAATTTGTGGTATAAATCGAAATACTATAGGTCTGAAGCAGCAGAAATGATGCTAAACAAATTTACACAAAATGGTTTTTCAAAAAAGTGCATGTACACTTCCCAAGAAAAACAAATAACATAATCTCGAATAAAACTGCAAACAATAAATAAATAAACAAAAGCAATCTTCAGAAATACTACAATAACATAGAATAGTATATACCTAGTACAGCAGTTCTTTACATACCAAAAATATAAAAAAGAAATATAAAGATGTTGATGTGTCTCACCGCAGTACATGAATAGTAAATACATAACAGGAAGCGGCATCTTCCTTAAGAGTCTTGCTGTCACGTGACGTCTGCTCTGTCGTATGATGTGACGCACAAAGTAAGATAATTTGGTGGATACGCGGAATAAGATAATGTAAGGAATAACACAATTAAATTTTACCTCAGTCAAAACCGAAATTGTTTCCTTGTTTTTGGATTTTCCCCGAGTTTCTGAGAATCTCAGAAAACCATAGTAACACCTCTCACACGGCGGGAGGCTGCATACTTTTCTTTGTTTTTTGCGCTCTTTGGAGATTTCAGATGATATGCGTACATATTTAAAACTGGAACGTAAGGAAAAAGAAACACAATAATAATAATTATGAAACTGTAGAAAAATATTTAACCAGAATAATACTCGAGCAATTCTTCGAAATATATTAAATTGGTAGGAAGACCGTATATTAATAAATTTAAAATTCAACATTCAGGCACGTTGTAATGAAGGAGATGAGAGCTCCATTAATTTCACTACTCATTTCTACACATTTTTACAAAAATATTGACAGAATAATGCTATCTATTTTTACAGCACAACAATTTCTAAGGCGCTAATTAGCTTTGTAAAACCTGCAAGCGCCTCTTCAAATTACTGCCGTTGGTAGTGACTTCGTGGAAGATTTGTTACAAAATGTTGTATAAATGCAACGAGTACGAAGAACATCGTATGAAGAGAAAATTCGCTTCACGGGAGAACTGCTGGAATACTCATTAACAACTACCGTCTACCTTCACTCCGTCTCTACTGCGCTACATAAACCGTATAGTAGCATCGTAAAAGGCAGAAATATCATAGAAACGCTAGAGATCCCCTTGCCGACGAAAAAATTACTGCAATCTTAATTACAACAGCAAAGGCAACACCAATCACGAATAACGACCTATTTTCAAACTTGAATGGAAGTCATGACAAAACACCAACGACGACGACGAAATCGCCAATTTGAACGTCAAAGGGAAAAACGAGACCTCGACCGATGGCAGCTCCCCGTGCCGATGCAGTCACAATCGCCGGGACTTTGCGGCGTGTGTGACAACCGACGCTAGCAGTCCCGTGGTCGGACAGGCGGGTGCGCGTGGAAGTTCTGCCGCTATTCTGGCAGTCCCACCCTCGCCGCCAACCTCCCCGGTCGCCACTGCCACCGCCGCCGCCACTGCCCGCGTCCTCGCCCATCCCCCTAATGCCCTCACTGCCAGTGTCCCCGCCGTTAACCGCCGCCCTCCCCGCCGCCATCGCCGCCCCGCGTGCACGAAATAGTTTTATTCCGCCATCATTTTCGTAGTTGGTTGGTTGGTTTGGGTAGTGATTCCAGGCGGATCAACTGCTTTGGTCATTAGTCCCCTAAGTGTAGTGCATGTATTTTTCTCGGGAGATGGCGGTGATCTTCCCCCGCTGTATGGCGAGATCCGGCGCCGACCTACCGCCGGCTGGCAGGGATTCCCCCTAACCAGGACTCTCCCACGAACGGAGCACCGCGCCAGCCGGGACAAGCTCTAAGCTCCCGACCGGCATGTTTGGTAGTGTAGAGCATTTTTGTAAAAATCTGTATAAATGAGTAGTGAAATTAATCGAACTCTCACCTCCCCTATTATTACGAGCCTGAATGTTTAATTTCATCCATTAGTGCGCTGAATAATTTTGTGCTCATAGCGCTCGCCCATTGTTGTCACGTTAATGCACAGGAGTTGTTGTAGCCCGCCGGCAACATGATTTGGCAACATTTAGTGCTAATCAATTGTTGTGTTGCTAAATATTGGCTACTAGAACGCCTCAAAGCGCAAACCTTTGCTTATATGAACATTTTTTTCTATAAAAAGAAGCAAAACCGTTAGATTTTCCGTCAACTAACGCCGACCTCCCCCATCACCACTAGCACTACCTCCTCCTCCGCTCCCACCGCCGTCGCCACCCTCAACGAACGTGTCCTCGCTCTTCCACTCCCACTGCCACTGCCAGTGCCACCGCCTCCCTCGCGTCCCCCGTTAACCGCCGCCGTCCCCGGCGCCGGCTCCACCTCGCCTCCACCACGCCCGCACCCTCACCGACTGTGTCCTCGCCCCCACCTCACCCTCACTGCCAGTGCCACCGCCTCCCTCGCCACCGCCGCCGCCTCCCCCTCCCCACCAAGTCTGCCACTCTCATCGTGCGCGTCCTCACCCCCCCTCCGCCCGCCGACATTGCTAGTGACACCGACTTCCTCGCCGCCGCCTCCCTCTCCATTCCCACCATGGTCGCCACTCCCACCGACCGTGTCCTCAGTCCCTCCGCCCAACCTCATTACCGGTGCCGCCGCCGTCCCCGCCAACGCCGCCGCCTCCCTCTCCATTCCCACCACCGTCGCCACCCTCACCGACCGTGTCCTCGCTCCCCCTCCCGCCCGGCCTCACTGCGGTGCCGTCATTCCCTCGCCGCGGCCGTTAACCGCCGCCGCCTCCCTCTTCATTCCCACGTCGCCACTCCCACCGACCGTGTCCTCGCCCCCCGCGCTCACCCTCACTGCCGGTGTCGCCGCCTCCCTCGCCTCCGCCGTTAACCGCCGCCGTCGCCTCCCCCACCGTCCGCGTCCTCTCTTTCCCGCCCCCACTGCCAGAGCCTCCGCCGTTAACCGCCGCGGGCAGCGCGTCGCGCGCTCGTTACCACGCGCTCTGGCGGGCGCAGCCGGCGCTTGAGAGGTTAATCTCCCTTTAATGGCGCTCCAGTCGATAAGCGCGCGCCCGCCGCCCCTGCACGCGTGCGCGCCCCATCACGTGCGGCCGCCTCGCCCGCCGCAGCACGCCGCGCACGCACGTGGGCGACACGCGTGCGGGACATCACGCGCCGCCGATGAGGCCCCGTGTCATGCGGCTCATCGCTCTGCCCAATCGACAGTCGTTCCCCATTGAACTGCTTGCTTTGGAGCTGAAAATAACTGCAAGACTTTTTCGTATACATGCAGTATATATCAGTGGTCTCAAAATATTTTGAGTATATACTCGTGACCTGGACGGTGGAGGTGGCTAAAAGCGACTGGCGACCCAACTCTTCGATATGAAGGGAAATTGGCTTTTAATTACGCCCTGTGCGTGAATGATTGACCCTTGTCTTTTTTGTTTGTTTTTGTTTTTTTCTTTTTTGTTTTTTTGATGTGATGTGTGTGTGGATGTGTATTGTCACGGATGTCTCTGTGGCTGTTGACCCTAGGTACGAAAAATCGATTTTTTTAATGTTGGATTCATGGTTCAAGTAACATCCTATTATTATGTAAATGGTAACTGGCTTCAGTTGAAAACAACAGTAACAAAAAATACCAAATGATTAAAATAGTCGATAAATAGAGTACACAAAAAATAACTATTTATTATTTTGTAGTTCTAATGTAGCTAATGTTGTATCTTTCAATATTTGCATTCGATGTATCTCAAGTTACCCACATTTGACTGTCACTTCTACCCGCGCAAGGGAAAACCGCCAGTACTACTTAGCTTCTTTTTACATGTACTTTTTCTTAACTTTCTTTTATATGTACCACAGTTGACCACGTGGTTTACTCGCATATTATTTCACCTAGATCCTCGCTATGTGGAGCTCTGTGGCAGCTAACAGCAACTTAGATGATGAATTGGCGCGCGTTACACAAAGCGCAAGTGACCGTCTCTGCATATTGGTATTACTGATAAAAACATTTCCGCAAAACTATGCACCTGTTATTTACTGTAAGAAATCCATTAAATTACAGAACAACTTAATAAATGCGTATATATGAATGAGACAATTACGTCAGCAAATTGAAAATGTATTACAAAAGTTTTGGCTATCTGCCAGATTTCTATTCAATTAACACGGTTTTATTTCAGTACTGACGAAGGAAGTTTATGATAACCGTTTTGAAGTAAATTTAATAGTTTTAACAATTAGAAGATTTAATAAAACTGCAATTTTGGTCCGAATTATGTCTTTAAACTATCAACTAAACTAAAAACTATCAACACGACCTTAGTGGTAATTCTAAATTAGAAAAATTTGTACTGAAATTACGAACAAGTTTGACATTAATTACATAATACGGTAATATTAGTAAACTAGTGATTCACATTGTTTCTATTTCTTTTCAATGCTTCATAATAGCCTATATAATTATCTTAAAAGTCCAATGAAACTTTTTGAAACAAAAATATTTCGCTTCAAAAAGGCTTGATAAACTTATTTAATTAAATCTCTTGTTTTTAATTAATTAAAGTGTATTAATGTAGTAGTGTATTTGTTTTGTTAAGTGACAATCTCAATCAATAAATCGTTCGTGGAATAAAACTGCTTCACTTTTTTAAATTAAATACGGAAGAGAGTGATGAATTCACATTAGTTGTAACGAACACACATTCATTAGGTAAGTCATGAAAATTACTGGTAGTAATTTCTTTAACCACTAAATATAATTGGGAGTTATTTTATGGAAGCAGAAGAAACCGCGAAAAAATACTGTCTCTTTGTAGAAGACAAGTAATTACCAATCTCCAGAAAGAACACTGAATCACGATATTTTCCCTGAGCAATCAAATAAGTTGGTTTCATTTCTAGGTTAGTTGAAGAGGCTTATTCTATATTGAAAGAGGAGATAATAAAAATACTTTAAAGTGTGACCTACTCCCAGCGTTGGAAAATTTTCCGATTCGCCCACCAATAATTTCACCTGTCAGAAGTAACAAAAGCTCTTGTTGTCAGAGGCAGCGAGTCTTCATCGTTCAATACCGAGAAGGGTAGAAGGCACAAGAAGGCCACTGCAACCCCGATACCATCTTCCTTTGAAGGGAAGGCGCATGCCAGACAAATTGGAATAGCGTGTCAAGGCATTGTGCTGCGGCCACAGCGCAGCTTGGCATCGCGCGAGCGCACCGCAAGAAGTGTCGCGCTTCATTCATTGGCCGAGGACGAGAAGGGGCGGGAGGAGGAGGAGGAGGAGGGGGAGCTGGAGGAGGAGGAGAAGAAGAAGAAGGAGTAGGCGGACGAGGAGGAGTAGTAGGAGTAGGACTAAGAGGAGGAGATGGAGGAGCAGGAGGAGATGGAGGAGAAGGAGAGGGAGGATCATTAGGAGAGGGAGAAGGAGGAGAGGGAGATGAAGGAGGAAAAGGAGAAGGAGATGGAGGAGGAGAAGGAGTGGGAGGAGGAGGTGGAGAAGGAGGAGGCGGAAGCAACGCTGGGAGCCGGGCCGCCGAAACCTCCAATGAGCGGGCTGTCAACAACGCCATTCAGGGTGGTGCTGGAGTGACTCCGGGGTCACGGGGACTTCGGGGGTCTGCGGTGTCGGGGCCGGTGGCGTTGGGGAGGGGAAGACGGCGTCGGCGGGGGCGGCGATCGCATGGCAGGTGACGACGGGGGAGGGGAAGCGATGTACGAGGCGGTCTGAAATCGTCTGCACCGACGACAGCGGTCTCGAGATTGATGGCGCTGTCGAAGAAGAAAGATTATTCTGCTAGACACGGCGTCAAGAACTGAGATGTCAGTGTAGGGGTGAAGAGAAAATATCAGGGGCGGAGTGGATGGCGGTTTCGATGGCGAAGTTGGGGTTTGTATTATTAGAAGCAATTATGACGAATACGGTGATTTCGAAGTTGGGGCGGTGAAGTTAGGACGGTATTGTTGCTTGGGACAGGAAGTTCCAAGCGATGATTTTGGTTGTGAAGATAATGTTTGGCGGAGAAGAGAGGGAGAGGTCCTAATTGATGCGGTGGTGTTGGTTGAGGCGGTGATGTTGGTTGAGGCGGGATGTTGGTTGAGGCGGGATGTTGGTTGAGGCGGGATGTTGGTTGAGGCGGGATGTTGGTTGAGGCGGGATGTTGGTTGAGGCGGGATGTTTCTTGAGGTGGTGATGTTGATAGAGGTGGATGATATTGCGATTTTGCCATCACATGGAGGACTGTTGTAGGGAATAATAATGGTGGGGGTGGCTTTCTTGGGTTTTGCAGAATCAGGGCAGTTGGTGCTGGTGACTCCAGCACTTGGTGGGGTAAGTACGACGGCGGCGATTGTGTCACAAAGAGATTGCTGGGTTGGGGCGGCAGCGTCAGGATTATTGCGTGCGCAGAGGCAGGGTGGCGTTGCGAGTAGACGCGACCGTGAAGATTGTGGTGCGAGTGGAGCCTCGTGCAAGGGCGCGGCGGTGGTTGCGCTGACATTCAGACAGCGATCGCAATCGATTCGCGCAAAGGTCACTGCGCGCGCTGCCCTCGCCCTGCTTGCTCCCGCCCCGCTCCCGCCCCGCTCCCGCCCCGCTCCCGCCCCGCTCCCGCCCCGCTCCCGCCCCGCTCCCTCCCCGCTCCCTCCCCGCTCCATCCCCGCTCCATCCCCGCTCCATCCCCGCTCCATCCCCGCTCCATCCCCGCTCCATCCCCGCTCCATCCCCGCTCCATCCCCTTATAAATATATCCCCTATAAATCTAGGTGTAGTCTCTCGCCAGCTACTTGACTTACTGAAGAAGCACTACCACTAGGGAAAATCTCTTTCTTACATTTCTCTAATACTCGCCCACCCAATTATCACATGTCTACAAGGCCAGTTGTTCACTGGAGGTACAGTATACTACTGTAGCGGAAGAAAGGATAATTACAACACTGAGATATTCTTAAGGATTCTATTTCTTCCTTTTCCCCTAATTAAACTTTTATTAGGCCACTACCCTGCACAAGATTATCACACTGTTCATAAATCTTCTTTTTAGAGACGCATCTTTCATAGTATACACTATTTTATTCACAAGATGCATATATTAGCGCTTGTAAATAATGCTTGCAATATTTTCTTTAGATTCTGACTTTATACTTTCAAAATACGTTTTTACTGAGTCATAACATTTGTATCTTCTATGCAGTTCTCTATCATTTTACTACCTTATTTCGAGAGTCCATTAAATCTGACATTTTATGGTTCCATTTTTAATCTAACTGTAAGTTTTCTAGTAGTACACATGACCATCGTAAAAATTTTATGAGTATCACTCATGCTTTATGCTGGAATCTGCATCTCCGAAAGCTACCTATGTTTATACGGCAATGAGATCCCACTGCAAGAAGGCACGAAAGAAAAAATTATTACATTTGTCTGCCGGTTTTGTATCTTATTTTTCACTCGTAGTAGTCTTAGTTGGAACCTCCATTAGCTCCACTGAATTTGAAAACTAACGCATAGTTACTTAGAGATTTCACAATAGTATTAAAGTCGCCAGAAAGAACGAGTTAATACTTTAGAATGATTAAATATCTGAAAACTATAACTAAGCTACTGTATTGGAGGAGTATATTGTCTTCACTTTTCAACGCTGTAATGAACGGAATCAATTGAAGTAAAATAATATTTTGTATTAGTTTGCAAGAAAAGAATTCTTACTTTCATACAGAAATAAGGTATACAGTAGAAAAAAAAGAAAATTTCTGGAAGTGATGCAAATTATGTCGATAAAACCATTCCCACTTTTACACGAAGTTCATGCTTTTAGTTAATTAACTACTGGTCTTTTTACATCAGTCTTACTGTTCCCATGTTAACAATTCCTCTGAAGAACGAAAATGTTACCAAGACTAATGGTTTACAAATACTTTAAGAAGTGTATCCATAAATCCACCACCCTAACGTGGGTATTCGGGACAAGTTCCAACACAGGGGTCACATCAACCTCACAAGTTTTTATGTTGTTTCCTTTTGCAGAATTGGGAATAAACATACCTTACAATTTGAAAACAAAATGTTTTTATAAATATTGCAATATTGTACTTTCTAAACCAACATAAAAACAATGAACAAATCACAAACGATTAAAATCAAAGAAAATATTCTCGATAGTTGTGTTCCTGTGCACATTTATGACGGTCAAACATAGTCAATAACCGAGCAATAAAAGAAAGCATTACAAGTAACTCAAAAAAATGGAATGGAAAATTCTAAAAATATCGCTAAAAAACTACGTATGAAACACGGAAATCAGAAGAAAAATGGAAATAATAGAAGTGCTGAAATACTGGAGTGAAGATGGGCATTGCATGTAGTAAGAATGAGATATTACCACTGGGTCACATTACAACAGTCTGGGATCCGAGGATCGGACAACGGCAGGCAGGAAGACCTAGAACAAGATGGGCAGACGAAATTCCCATCTTGTTCTAGGTTTGAGGACCCGAACTACGCAAAACCGAGAAGAATGTAAGAATTACGAACCAACAAAACAACACTAAATGAACTTAAAATTGTGCAAAAATTTGTTAACTTAGTGTTAATCTAATAATCCCTTAAACATGTAGCTCAATTGTGGGCCTTTAAAATAATGAGCTATCCTCCATCTTGGTGAGGCCTTTGCCCTGTATGGGCTACCAAGAGCTTTATTATCTATCTATCTGTCTGTCTGTGTCTGTCTGTCTGTGTCTGTCTGTCTGTGTCTGTCTGTCTGTGTCTGTCTGTCTGTGTCTGTCTGTCTGTGTCTGTCTGTCTGTGTCTGTCTGTCTGTGTCTGTCTGTCTGTGTCTGTCTGTCTGTCTGTCTGTGTCTGTCTGTCTGTCTGTGTCTGTCTGTGTCTGTCTGTGTCTGTCTGTCTGTCTGTCTGTCTGTCTGTCTGTGTCTGTCTGTCTGTGTCTGTCTGTCTGTGTCTGTCTGTCTGTCTGTGTCTGTCTGTCTGTGTCTGTCTGTGTCTGCCTGTCTGTGTCTGTCTGTCTGTGTCTGTCTGTCTGTGTCTGTCTGTCTGTCTGTGTCTGTCTGTCTGTGTCTGTCTGTCTGTGTCTGTCTGTCTGTGTCTGTCTGTCTGTGTCTGTCTGTCTGTGTCTGTCTGTCTGTGTCTGTCTGTCTGTCTGTGTCTGTCTGTCTGTGTCTGTCTGTGTCTTCTGTCATGTCTGTCTGTCTGTGTCTGTCTGTGCCTGTCTGTCTGTGCCATCTGTCTGTGCCTGTCTGTCTGTCTGTGTCTGTCTGTCTGTGTGCAATGGCGTCTGTGTGTCTGTCTGTCTGTCTCTGTCTGTCTGTCTGTCTGTCTGTGTCTGTCTGTGTCCTGTCTGTCTACAACGTGTCTGTCTGTCTGTCTGTCTGTGTCTGTCTGTCTGTCTGTCTCTGTCTGTCCTGTCTGTCTCTGTCTGTCTGTCTGTCTCCTGGCTGTCTGTCTCGTCTGCCTGTCTCCTGTCTCTGCATCTGTCTGTCTGTGTCTGTCTGTCTATTATTATCTATCAATCTATCTATCTATCTATCTATCTATCTATCTATCTATCTATCTATCTATCTATCTATCTATCTATCTATCTATCTATCTATCTATCTATCTATTTATTTATTTATTTAAACTTACGGTCAGGAGGTTTCTCCTGCAATCCCTCGTCGGCGCCATTCTCGCCATTTCAGTCACCGTAGCCTCCTCTACTATCTCTATTGTCACATCCTCAGCCACCCTCGCCTCCGCCAAATCCCACCTGGGCGAATCCCCCGCCTCCACCAGCCCTCCGCCTCTCCCGCAGCCCCCGCTCACCCCAGCCTTCATCTCTGCCATCCCCTCTTCCCCATCCCATCTCTTCAAACACCGTCATTCGACCAGGCGCCGTTCCTCCCTCGCCGCTACGCTACCCCCACCACCGCCGCCCCCAGCTCTTGCTTCTCCTCTGACGCCCTGCCAGTTCTCACGCTCTAATTAGTTACGAGGCGGGTGCGTGGCGGTCGCGGGCGCGGTGCGGGGCGGAACGGGGCGGGACGGGCGCGAGGCGGGACCGGCGCGAGGCGGGACGGGCGCGGGGAGGGCGCGGGGCGAGAGCGGGGCGGGGGCGGGGCGGGCGCGGGGTGAGAGCGGGGCTGGCGCGGGGCGGGCGCGGGGCGGGCGCGGGGCGAGCGCGGGGCGGGCGCGGGGCGGGCGCGGGGCGAGAGCGGGGCGGGGGCGGGGCGGGTGCGGGGCGGGCGCGGGGCGGGCGCGGGGCGGGCGCGGGGAGCGGCGGGCGATGGCGATGGAGAGGAGTGAGGGGGCGGGCAGGGGAGCGGGTGGGTAGCGTCGGCGCCTGGGCCCTTGAGCCGAGCTGACGCGCAGGCGTCGCCCTTCCGGCAGCTACGATCCGGAGGCAGCCGCTGACCTGCGCCCCGGAGGGGAGACAGCTGCTCGCCTTGAGGTCTCCTTACGCTAACACAAACAATTACTTCCCAAAACACACGTACCATTCCCAGCAAACAAAAAAAGATATTGTGGAAGAAAACATTTTACTGATCATCTATTTAAATTAGCGGAAGGATAATATTATCTTCACTTTGCTCTCTTCGGATAAATAGTGACAAGGAGAAAATAAATGATTAGAAATGTAAAACTGGATATGAAGCAATGCGAATAAAAAATATTTCAATAAAACAAAAAATCGAAAGTTTGAAGGCAGGAAAAAATAAAGGGATTAGAAGAACAAAGAAATTTTCGGTGTCATACACATATCAAACTAATTGCGATTCAATATAAGCCAAGTGTTGACAATAGCAATAAAAGAAATGTTGGAAGACCAAAATCCACTCAATTTCTCAAGATGTAAAACAATATGGCACCTTCTGCAGTTTTTAAACGGTTAAAGTTATTGCAATGCAGTTTACACGGAAGTGGATGAGGAAATGGGGCTAATTGATTTCTATTTTATCTCTAGTATTATACGAGATATTGACGTAACTTTTTTATGAAATGGAACTAAACATTCTGAAACTCTAGAAAGCGTGCGCAGATGATTTTCTCCCCCATACATCACATAAAGCTTTTTTCAATTTTTGGACTAAGTAAATATCTAAAAATAAATAAATACATATTTCTTTAATTTATTATGACGATCGTAAAAAGACAAATCCAATGATATCCATATTATTCTATCTTACAATTAGATATCTTATATTATATTTTTTTGAGTAATTTTGATTTTTTTTTTTTTTGCCCAGCTTTCCTTGCTGAAGCTCGCGTTAGCAGGGCGAACGGTACGTGACCTTGTGAGGCGGACTGTTATCCGTTTAAAATATCCGTTAAATACGAGATTCAAAAATAAAATAAAATTACTCAAAAATTGCATATCTCACGTATGACGTATGACATTATGGAATAAATCTCTATCTTCGTAGTTGTAGTTGTAGGAAGACTTCCAAAAATGTTTCAACGAACAAGAGACCTGCACCATTCTCTTAGACGTCCCACACACTATCCAACAACAAAATAATCAAAAACGACGGAGCAAGTTTTTTGAAACATTGGAAAATGTACCAGGGGTTCATGTAAAGTACCCCCCCACTAAAAATGTATATATAGATTTCAAATTCAAGGGGCCGCGACACTGCTAGCGTTGTTCACAGCTGGATGGACAGACAGACATTCTGACATTCTGTCTTTTTCGTGAAGACCAACAAAACATGGATGGAGGGTTGGTTGGCTGGTTTATTGGTTGTTAGTAATTCCGGGCGCGTCTACTACTGAGGTAATTAGTACCTTAAGTGTAGTGCATGTTGTTTTTATTGGAAGATGGCGGTGATCTTCCCCCGCTGGATGGCGAGATCCGGCGCCGACCTACCGTCGTCTAGCGGGGTTTCCCCCTAACCAGGACTCTCCCACCAGCGGGGCACCGCCCCAGCCGGGACAAGATCTGAGCTCCTGACCGGTCTCCCGGCATGTGTGGTAGTGTAGTGCACGTTAGTGTGTGTGTGTGTGTGTGTGTGTGTGTGTGTGTGTGTGTGTGTAAGGGGAGAGGATAGGACAAGGAAGAGGAAGGAAAGATCACGCGCAGTCCGTGGCCGATTTGGTAGGGTACTGCTTCGGCATTCGCCCGGTGTGGATCGGAGAAACCACGGAAAACTACCGATCACAGTAACCGGACGCTAGATTTCTCCTAGAGCCTAATAAAATCCCCCCCCCCCAAATGCGCCGTTTTTCCCCTGCAGCATTAGATAATTTTCTCTCCTCTCCGTAGCGAGAACGTAAAAAGAAGTTTTGGAAACATGTGAGGGAATCATCCCGGTGAGTCAAAAGAAATTTAATTCACTTTTCAAGCTTTCTTCCGCATGACAGGCGATAAACAGAAATCGGAAAAATATAGTCATCGCCGCATCCATCTAGACTAAAGCAAGAAGAAAGTACATGAGACTTTACCGAATCTCTCCCTGCAATGTGCAGACGTTCAGAATAATTCCATACACGGACGTCCAAGAGACAGTATATTGTTCAGTGTGTAAATAATTCCCGTGTAATTGAAGTCTGTCTTTGCCGATAAAATAAAAATGCTCTACCGCGTCGTAGGATTGAGGCAAATGCTCTATTAATACATTGAGAGACAAAACATGTAACCGCCTTGCGCCTGAAAAGCGTCTTACAGGCCAAGAATCGTGGTGAGGATGGTGTCATTCCATGGTGCAATAGATGTTGAGTTTAATTTTATTGTACAGGTATCACGGTTTCATTGTACGGTTAGTAAGGGTTCATGGGACCAAAACACGATATTAAACACACGAGACTATTTTCTAAGTAAGATTTTACAGAAGAGATACTACAATTTCATGGTACGATGTACAACGGCACTATTTTCTTGAAAGTGTGATGAAGTTTCGTAGTACTATGAGAAATGATTGCATTTTCATCGCAGGATTTCGCGACAAGGGCAAACGTACTCACCCGCCTTCTTTTGCACTTGGGATTTCTTCCAAACAGAAATCGGTACTTACCTGAAAAGTAAGAAAAATAAAATTAATAACAATACGCATTAATTAATAAGAGGAATTAGGAAAGAGTTCGGGAACTTTCTGAAAACATAATACAAAAGACACTTGTTTGACTCCAGGCGCTCTTTAAGTCCTCATAACTTCTTGGTTTTATGGATAGAAGATTGTTATTTCGTAACTTTTCAGCATTTTAATATATTTACATTGCAGTAAAAACTGTATCGACCGAAACATGTTTCTGAATAATTCAAAATTTCCCTAGACCGCCCAGAAGCCGTCATTCAATTCCATGGATATGACCTCGTACTGTTGCTTCTAGTTCGTATATTTCAACACTGAAATTTTGAATGTCCTTACTAGTATATCTGATACCTTCTGAATATTTAAAAGCATTCCTTTTATTTTGCTTTGATTTTTACTTCCTTATACAATACTGTGCTGCATTTCACGCTACATTTTTGACGATGACACGCTTGTCCCTTGTGACAAATGACATGTTATACCTCGGGACATCCCATGTTACAACAGTATTTGCATGAAATGTCCATGCTTGGTTTTTATACACGATTGCTGATCCAGTTGATTATATGCAGGTGTATTGGTTTCCCAGTACTATACCTCGCAGCAAGAAGAGCAAAACTGGGTAACTCATTGACATGTGTTCAAATACATTGTAACAATAGTTCTAATTACTGATGAATACTTTTGATTTGATGAATATTCATTCATTTAGACATAAATTCAAATAAGAGTTTGAAAGAAATTGATAGTAGGACTTTACCGTGTTTCTAAAACCCATGATTCTTAGTTCAGAACATCTACTCTTTTCACTTTCTTTATTACTCCATGTTCTTACGTAGTCGGTTGTTAAAAAAATTTCTACGTCCGCGTTGGATATTACACAAATCAATATTTTGTAATATCTCGTTTTTCAATATCTATCCCTGTACTATTACCATGAACAAAAGCGCATTTGGAAAATATCGTTATCAAAGCAGTGTGCGGCATCACAAGGATAAGTTAGCAATAAAATATTTAATCAGGCACCTTTCTAAAGATATTAAAATAGTTGATTGAACACAGGTTGATGACATTATAAAATGCGCCTCAGACTGAGTACAAAAATCTCCAGTTAACGAACTGAATTACAGTAATTTCGCCACATGTCCTCTGTCTCTTTCAAATTAGAAGTTCTACCAGGAATATTTTCTCTCCCAGATGAAGTTGCGGAGAACATGTTTTGCATTGTAAATGTTCAGAGAGCTGTAGGAGAACTATGGGTATTGTGCGTTGTGTGTTTATTCTCGGCTCACGTAGTACGTAAAAGAGCGGAAAAACCTGCTTATGTATATGACTTATCCTACTTGAATATATAGACTATGCGCAAGACATAATATGTCTTATATTATATGAAAATTTCTTTTGTGTAGAAAGTGTTAAACTTGTATTTTTGTAAAATTATACCGAGTTCAATGTATTTGGAGTTTTTTCATTTACTTTTATTCATTTCTTAAAACGTTTGCGGGGGCTCACATTTGGAGACCTTTTTTTTAAATCCACCGAATGTAATGTTTACAAAAAAATATTTTATTCTTAAACTACGTGACCAATATTTTTAAGAAGAATATAAGATGCTTATAAATAAGTAAGGAATGCCAATCAAATATTTCGAATTAATTGTATGGAAAATTGAACTTAAAAATATTCGAACACAAAATTGGGATCCGGATTTGGGTACTTTCCTCTATCTTAAAGCAAAAATTTTGAAAATAGATATTTTGATACAAAAAGAAAATTACAAGGAAAATACATGTTGTAAATCACTTCATGCAACCCTAATACAAAAGCATCTGTGTAAACTAAAATTCAAAATTTCAGGATTAACATTTTTAATCACCTGTCTCCTCTAGTAAACCAGTAGCACCCATCAATAAAAATCTTCTTTGTTCCCCATAATCCCATCGAATTTTCCTGACAAATTAAAAGTTTCAATCTTCGAAATATGTTATACTGCGTTTTGGAGTAGAAATGAAATATTTATATGACTATCAAATTAAATTCTACTATTTTTAGACAAGTGAAACGTATTTAAAAGATCAAACAAGTTTTAGAAAAGTTTCAATCAGATATTTTAAATGTGTGTATGCTTACGGGCAAGTATTTATAATTTCTGTAGAGATCAGAGAACCTCAATTTTCATCCTTTGAAGTTTCTATGTGTGGTATCTTTCCTCTTTTGTTGGTCGCACAAAATATTCTACTCTCAGCAAAAGAGATCTCTCTTCCTCTATCGATTTTCTTCTGTTGAAGCAAACCAATTCGTCGAGGTATATTGAAGTAGCCGATTCATATGCTTACGAGTCAGTCCGAAAAGAACTTTTGCGTCCCCAGAACTTCTCAACCGGAAACTCTGTCACCCAGATCGCTCAAGAAAGAAAAAAAGGATGCTCTACTCCGCTTCTCTAAGATATAACCCCCAGCAAGAAGAGCGAAAGACGTAAAAAGTGGGTGCTGTTGATGAAGGGTTTGGCAATCCACACGTCAAGAGTTCTGGGAGGCACTTATTGAAGTATCGGTGTCACTGACCCAGCAATTGTCGTCGACTGCAGCCAAACATTCACACGTCATACAATAGCTTGACAGTGTAAGACGCTAAGCAATAATTTAGAGATGCATTCAAAACAGAAGTTGTTAAAAAATAGCATCCAGACTTCATGAGAAAAAGAATTTTAAAAAATCATACGCAACACTCGATTTCTCTATTATCATATACTTGCGAAGAATGAAAGAACTTAAAAATTTAATGTTTACGTTGTTCTTATCAACCAGCTCTTTCAATATTTCTGGCTTTGAGGAGTAGTCAAAAGTTCGCAAAACACAAGAACATAAAATTTCCAGCAGCGGACACGGTTTGCGGCAGTAAAATCGGGTCCAAGAGCACAGTCACTGCACACCCCTGACTGTCGCGCCCCCGCAATAAGACGGTGGGGACGTGAAGGCGGTACCCACCGAAGCGGGTGAGTAGTTCGCAAACAGTTCGTTCACAGTTTTATTGTTACGGAGGTTGTCGATCACTTCGCAAACTGTTTGGACTTTTCTCCTGTTTCCCGAGACGACTTCCGCAGCAGTTGAAATTCAAGGTTCTCGTACAGCTAGTACGAATACACGATCCAGATATTGATCTGACGTGGTGTGGATAAAGTACTCAACCCCTCGTTCAGTCCTCAAAAGGGAAGTAAAGATGAATTGAATGCATTGTGAATTCGGGATACAGTGTAAGAAGAAACGATGTGATAACAATGTGAGGAAAAAGCACTTCGTCAAAGGCAGTTTTTGAAATTCTAATTTATTAGTCCGTGATGAAAGGAGAAATTATATTACACAATTCAATTTTGTGATTTGGTAATAATTAGAAATTTAGAAATGGCATCAAGTAATTATTCAAAATTATATTAAAAATTAATTCCAAAGTCACGATATAATATGTCACTGTAAACAATACATTGAAAAGAGAATAAACAGTGATTTTCTATTTCAAAGGGAACTTTTAGTGAGAACATTGAACTATTTACTTCAGCTAGTAATAGTCGATAAGAGAAAAAAAATAAACTTGAGTGTTTTAAAAAAGACATTATTTTTGTGTTCCCTTTTTTTTCACTTACTGTAAACGCTGCATGCAAAAAATGTATTATGCACACACGAATATGAGTAAATGTGTGTTGCTTTGTGCATTTTATAGTATATGGTGCTTACTAATGATCGGAACGGCTTGCCAAAAGACAAATATAAATTGGAAGTTACCAGAAGGTGATAAATACATCTCTCTACAATTCTACGTTGAGACAATATTATGTTTGGAGTGATATCAGAAATTAATCAACACATTATAATACATTCGTTCATATTTTTAGATACATAACTTCTTTTACTACAATTTAACTCAACTTTAAGAACTGGAAACGGGTTTTTGCTTCTTTGAAGTTAATTTTTTAAACTATAACCATCCGTTAATTTATTCGTCAAACGCTACAAAAAGTAAGTGGTATTGGTTTGATGAGAAGAACATGTGAGAAGCTGTAGTAAGCGCTCTCAAATCTAAAACAAACTATCTAAGAACCTGGCACTTAATGAAAAATTGTTCTAAAGTCGTAGCGTTAGTCTAAAGATGTATTTTTTAGAAGAAATGTTGTTTACAATGAAAAATGAGTTCATACAAAACCACTTTGCAATATGAAAACTGATATATAACAATACATTTGACCGTTTAACTGATTTATAACGATAAATAACATAATATCGGTTACGTTTAATGCATCTAATCATTAAGGCAGAAATCTTTGAATATTATTTGAGACTGGTAGCACATGCATGTTTAGCATGTGGTACTAGGACATTTTGAACATAGGAACGTATCCTCCTTTCAAATTGTATCATTTTAAATACTTGTATTATCCCTGACATTACTTTCCGAATCAAGATTTATATTTATTTAAACATATGAGAACATATTCTTTCAAAATATTTCTACGCAAGTGTTTCATTCAGTTTATAAAGAAGGAAGAGGTCCTGTTCTTGGAACAGTCGCCGAAAAGGTGCCATGCAGTGCGGCAGTAAGATCCCACTAGTTGGTTGTGCGCATCGGTTGTTCCCCGTGTTCACTCACCTGAATATATTTTTACGTTTTCAGAGCTGTTGTTTGTTTTTTAGTAACGTCTTGGATTTTAAACACGGGTTATTAAGGAGAAGTATGCCACATCTGACAATTGTAACGGCAAAATATGCTGTGATGCAAACTAAACCTCGAGCGTGCCATAGAAAAGCGTTGGGCGGCAAAGGCGGGAAATGCAGCGAGGCAGGCGGCGACGGAGGCGGCGACTGGGGAGGCTGCGAAAGGTAGAGGGAAAAGTGATGTATGCGGCAGAGGTGGCGGTTTCGGAGATGTCGGGGGCACAGGTTACGGAGGTGGTTGCGGCGATGGAGGAGACGGAGGTGGCTGCGGCGACTAGAGGGGCGTGGCAACAGGGGTAGCGAATGAGACGGAGGACAATATGAAAAACAACACGGCTGGGCGACGGGATGGCGGGGCGGTGGGGCGACAGGGGGGACAGGGGCCACGGGGGCCACGGGGACCTCGAGGGCCACGGGGGCGACGTGGGCATCGGGGGCGACGGGGACGAGAGGGGCGACGGGGTTGACAGGGGCGACGGAGGCGACAGGGGCCACGGGGGTCACGGGGATTCGAGGGCCACGGGGGCGACGTGGGCGTCGGGGGCGACGGGGGCGAGAGGGGCGACGGGGCTGGGGCGACGGGGGCGACAGGGGTCACGGGGGCCATGGGGGCCCAAGGCGATGGGGCGACGGGACCACGGGGGTGAGGGAACCAAGGGGGCGACGAAGGCCGCGGGGGCGACTGGGGTCATGGGGGCGACTGAGGCCACGGGGGTCACAGGAATGACGAGGGCCGCGGGGGCCACGGGGGTGACGGGGGTCACGGGGGTCACGGGGGTGACTGAGGCCACGGGGGTGACTAGGGCCACAGGGGCCGCGGGGGCGATGAGGGCCGCGGGGGCGACTGGGGCCACGGGGGTCACGGGGACGACGAGGGCCGCGGGGGCCACGGGAGGCTACGGGATGCACGGGGGCCACGAGGACGACGGTTGGCGACGATTGGCGACGGTTGGCGACGGGGGAGACGGGGCCGACATCTGTGAAGATGGCAGAGGTGGCAGAGATGACAGAAGGCAGCGAGGCGAAGAAGGCAGAGCAGCAAAGGGGCGGCGGCGCCCGCAGCGCTGTCGCCGTGGGGCGGCGCCCGCGCGGGGCCCAGAGCATAAATCCATTAGCTGCGCCCCCCGGGGCTGCCTTCGCCCACCGCCCTCGCCGCCCTGCGCCGGCACCCTGGCAAAGATCGAGTGGCTTAAGTGGCGGCTGCGAGGCGCCGGAGATGGCGACGGTAATTGTTACGGGGCACATCGAGCGGAAAGCTGGCCAGAGGGGAAATGGAGCCTGGGATTCGAATGATGAGACAGAGGGTCAGCGGAAGATGGAATGCCTGGCTCAGAACAGGGGTTCAGGCAGTCGCTGTACGGTGTCAAGAAAAGTCACTAGACTGAGGAATTGGTTCGGGTCAGATCATGAGAACAAGGGATCGCGTAGTCTAGGAGGGATATAATTCAGGAGAGTAGTCAGATCAACGAGTAGAGTGGGATCAGATAGGACCCGAGATAGGATCAGACTCGGATCCAAGAGGAGAGTCAAATAACAGAGGAGAGTCAAATCAGAGAGAAGAGTTGTTTGTCTAATCGGAATCATATGGAAAGAGATGGAAGTAAAAGGCACATTAGTAGGATTGTAGAGTACGATCGTAGCTCGAAATTACAAAGTCGAAGTACCGTCGCTGCAATCTAAATCTGAAACAAAAATCCTTTCGAAGCGCCAAGATACGGAGATGGAGAAAAGTCAATATGTATGTATTTGCCGCTTTTGGGTCGGTAGATCGACTTCATCGATCAGCTACCGGTGTCCCTTGCTTGGGCCGAGTTAAATTCCCATGCTAAGTGTTAAAAGCGACATGATGCGAACAGGACGTATTATCTTCCCCGTAACTAGCAAGATCCGCCTGCTTGAGCTTTTCTGCGTCACACAGCTACAGAAACTAGGACGATTCTGAAGGAAAGCTACAACTCTATTATTGCCTCGACCGTGAATCGAACCCGGGGACCACAGCACGGAAAGCTAGTACGCTGCCCATGAGGCATCCCAGAGGTAGCATACAAAACTTCGTTATAATACATTTAACCCCCGTATTTTTTGACTAAAAGTGATTATCTTCGACTCCCAATACGCCCTAGAAGTTTGTGACATTTATTCTCAGACGTCTGTAGTCCTAAAATAGAAATCAAATGAGAAAACGTGGTAGTAACACAAGCGAAACTGGCGTCCGCGCTCTCTGGGGAAAAGTGAATAAATTAATCAAAAAGTACACCACAGCTACAGACTATATTGAAATAAACGCAACCATGCGACTCAGGCAGAACACAGAAGGAAAGGCAGTGAGGGATAGAGGCTTGCGCGTGACGTCATTCGCAGTAGCGAGTGCCGCCGCCCGCTTTCGCCCCGGGCGACGCTTGTGCTCGCCGCCCACGCCCCGCCGCCCACGCGCGCGCTGACGCACAAGCTGCCTCTACACTCCGCTTCACTCCGCTCCACTCGCACTTCCCCAGAGAGCGCGGACGCCAGTCTCCCTTGCGTTACTGGCACATTATCTCATTTGATCTCTATTTTAGCACTACAGACGTCTCGAAATAAATGTCACAAACTTCTAGGGCGTATTGGGAGTCGAAGATAATAACCTTTAGCCAAACAATGTGGGGGAAAATGTATTATAAAGAAGTTTTGTATGCTACTTCTGCCCATTTTTGGTAGGCCTGATACTCCGATTTATCTTGTATTCGCGTTTGGCAAGTCACTTCCTGATCCAGTGAAAAATATTTCGTGTTCCTGCAAAATACCATTGCAAAGTACGTGGTTTACCAATATCACGTGTAATGTTGTATGACATTTCCCAACACATTTATTGAGAATAAATGTGAACATGCTTCTAACATTTATTCTGAAACATCTGAATATGTCGATGGCACCTTACTTCCATTAGGGAAGGAGGTCGTGGCGGAAAGGCCGTCGCAAAAGCCTTCCATCCCCACTCCGGCCCGAGTTCGAGCAATGGACAATTCATGTAGAACCTTTCGATGTGCATAACAATTTTTCAGCAGAATTTTTTATTCTGCAGACGCCAGGCGAGAGCGAAATAGGGGGGAAGTAGGAGTGGGCAGAGAGATGATTGATTGATTGTTAGTGATTCCGGGCGCGTCAGCTACTATGCTCATTAGTCCTGTAAGTGTAGTGCATGTTTTCGCTCGGGAGGTGGCGGTGGTCTTCTCACTCTGAATGGCCAGATACGGCGCCAACCTACCGGCGGCTAACGGGGTTTTCCCCAATCAGGTATCTCCCAGCAGCGGGGCACCGCCCCAGCCGGGACAAGCTCTAAGCTCCCGACCGCTCTCCCGGAATGTGTGGTAGTGTAGTGCATGTTCGTGTAAGTGTTTGTGTGTAAGGGGAGAGGAAGGAAAGGTCGCGCGCGGTCCATGGCCCGATTATTAGGGTACTGCTCCAGCATTCACCTGGTGTTGATCGGAGAAACCACGGAAAACTACCGATCAGAGCATCCGGCCGCTAGAAGTCTCCTCCAGACAGCGACTGAATTCGACCTAGCTCAGAAGCTAGTGTTGAAAGCGCAGAGGTGTTGGTGGAGTGCAGTACGATGGGGAGAGGCTGTGTGTGTGTGGGTGTGTGGGTGGATGGTTGGGTGGGTGGGGGGCGAGGGCGAGTCGAGAAGCGCATGCGCAACCGAGCGAGTCGGCGGAATCCGCTTTGTAGCTCTTCGGCCGCGGCAGCAGTGGCGGCGGGTGATGCGATAGTGGCGCCCCTGGGGGCGGCTGGGCGCGGCGGGGCTGCTGGCAACGGACACGGGGAGGGCACGGCCTTGCAACTCTCCAACACAACCGGAGACAAATCTATACTCCGATTTATTTAACGTGACGTCTTAAGGTGACGAGCTGGGCGAAGAGGGGGACACTGGCATCCAATTGGGAGCTTTGTTACGATATAAATTCTTAGATTGGACCAACCCATTGGATGATAATGTCCCCCTCTCCGTCCAGCTCGTGGCCTCGAGGTGCCATGTTACATAAATCAAATTATAGAGGGTGCTACTATAGGAAACGCTAGTGTTGCCGGGTACAGATGCAGATAAGGCTCGCCAATTTCTGCAAATAAAAATTGGCTAATTTATGAGAAATACGAAAAGTGTCTTCTAAATGTTCAATTATTCATAATAAATACATATTAGACTCCGCTATAAAAAAGCGCGTACATCGACGCTATCTTTTGTAACATTACGGCCCTGCTTGCGTCCCGCGAACCCACACAGCAGACACGAACGTTTTAAGTATCGTTGGCAGCAGTTCGTATTTTAGTTGCAGTAAGAAGGCGATAAAGGAGAACGCGCCACTGCAATGGTCTCCACCACGTTATATGAGAGTTGAAAGGCCCTGGGGGAGGGAGAGGCGGGGAAGGCAGGCGAGGGGATAACGACGGGTGACGGGGATGGCGGGGTGGCTGGGGCCAGGTACTGGGATGGGAGGGTGGCGGATGCGGTGGAGCTGTTGGCAACGGACACGGGGGAAGGAGAGGCGGGGAAGGAAGGCAAGAGAACGGCGGGTGGCGCTGCTGATTGAGGGGGGGGGGCTAAGTGGATCACGTGATGGTCGGGGGAGGGCAGGTGTTGGGGTGGGAGGGGGTGGGGCGACGTGATGCGAGCGAAAGGTGGAGTAGCGTCGATGGCCTGCTCAGGGGGCTTGTGGAGGGGGAGGAAAGTGGAGGCCGCCGCTACGAGGCGAGAGCGGCCACACTCACTGCGGTGAGCAGAGCTGCCCGTGCTCCAGCCAAATTGCCGCTGTTGAAACTTCCTCGATCGCTGCCGGAATGGAATCATGTCGGGCGTCACGTAGTTGCAGTTGACATATTTGTTTTGAGCTCATTCTCCTCTAGCATTCTCATTGTCATTAAGTGTAATCAATACAGATACTATGTTTGATACATTCATATATAGATACATTTACAGTTATACTATGATTAAATTCAGTTTTTTAATTCTCAATATGTCTCTTTGTCCCAATGCCTGACTCGTATCACGTAGCAGCACACACTTTTTATTTCCTGTTGATTGATTAACTTTAATCTTTTTAACAAGCTTTAAGATATATTAGTATTGAAAACATTAATTTTTGGGTTGTATAACACATACGTGTCAATTCTTATGTGCTAATAATGGTCCATGACCTCTATGTAATTTAATTATTTAATCTTTAATTTTGTAGTTATAAAAATATGTTGAGATTTTTATTGCTAAAGAGTCAGGGAGAGAGTTATATTTCATTCCTTAACAAATTGCCTTCAATCAGAACATAAGAAATTATACATAAAACCAGAAAATAATACAGAAAATCATTGGTGCACGAATTTTACGTTTAAAATTGTACATCAAAATATACCGTATAATGGTGTGACATTTTAACAGTAATAACAATTATTTTTAATTCATTTTAATGACTGTAGCGTTTATTTCTTTAATGACCATTAAGTTTAGCGCTTAGATTTCTTAGAAAAAAAAAGTCATGAAGTGTCGTACACCTCTTGACTTTGACCCACACTCACTTCGTGTCACCCAATACAGGAATCACCCGGCAGTTGAAACACTGCAAAGCACACTATGGCATTTTAGTGTTTGAAATTACAGTCTTCTCCAATAAACGTCTCAGATCGTTTGAGTTCTTGGTGCCGCGTCACTCACATTTGGTTCGCACATCAAGAGCGGATCGCCGTTCGTTCGAGTTTAACTCCCGGTGCGCTCGCAACTGCAGCGAGAGCATAGCGGTGCAGGGCGCGCAGCGGTTCTGCTCTCCGCCACGCGGGGCATTGATCGCTGCAGCCCACGCCCCCCCTCCGCGCCCGCCACTCACGGCCACTCGCCACCACCCCAGATCCCTCGCCAAAGAGCGCGCAAATCTGCGCACTAAGTCACTCATCTATTGTCTCCTATATTGTTTCAGTAGTAAACATACATTTACGACTATGCCAGGACACCAATCTCTCTATAAATGAGGTCTCTACAGACAGAGAATTTCACTGAGACGTGACGAATTGCATTTTGAATTTACGAGTATGAAAAATTTGTTAAAAACGCATTTAAATATTCATGTCAAATGCAATCCGCAACACGTGGCCTATTTTTTAATCTATATCGTTAAATAACTCCGAAACGAAGCGTTTTAGGGCGTTCAAACCTAAAATTTTGAGGCCAAGGCCTGCTTGGTCACTTGGGGATAACGCTGGCAGCACTTCAACTTGCACTGCTCCGTTTCAACATACATTTTACTTTCTCGCCTTACGTAGTAAAAAGTGCATGTATTGTAATCGTGCACCAGAAATCGCTGCTATAGAAAAAGAAGGGTAAAGCGAAGCATTCTTTCAAGGGCGAGAACCGCGTGTGTGGCGACGCCATGTTTTTTTAATGAGGCTTCATGTTCGGATTTCGTTTTGTCTCTAGCACTATACTCCGATTGAAACGAAGAGTAAATCCACAACTATCAGCTGGGTTGAGGTTATCCAATGGGCAGCTCCGTTTCAACTTGCATTACTTAGTAAAAAGAGAAAGTATTGTAATCGTGCACCAGAAGTCGGCGATTATTCGAAAAAATCTATTATTGCCGGAGCCTGGTAACGAAAAGTGGATAAATCTTCCTATATGTAGGTAATTACTTCCTCTGACACGTGTGTGGTCAGCATCCATGTTTTATGGGTTCTTTGTATCAAAACATTGAGCGGCTGCAAATCGTCTGTCCGTTCGTCTGTCTACCTGATTGTGCTACCGCCTAAACCGTTAGTCGATTTACTCCAAAATTAAAACTTCTCAATCGATCTAATCGAACTGAAGTTCCTGCGAGTGTGAAACGGATATTTTCTTTTTGAGAGTTCTTTACTTCAAAGCTCATCACCAATTTCAAAATTTTCTCAAGAAAGACTCCATTTTTTAATGTTCTTTGAGAAATGTGGCGCAAAGAACTCTTTTTTTAAATCTCTGAGTTTTCAAAAATTGCATTAGTTCAAAACTTTTTCCGTATATTCGTACAACTACCATATTCAAGATAGATAATTTTTCCTAATGAAATCTGTTCTCCAACGACAGATATTGCAAAAATATTGTGTACAATTTTTCGAAAATACTGGTCGTTTTCGCGTAATTTTGTGTGAAATATAAGCACTATGTAAACAATTATTTTCTCAAAAACAGATTCAGTTTTTCTCGTTAAATTTTGTGACAATTTTTTCACATGTCCAGAATAAAACTTGCGTATGGGAAGTTGGATTAAAGTATTAACCCATTTTCACTTTCAAAATAATGAATTACTATGAGTGTATTGTTACCACGGGTTTGCCAAGAATCTCTTTATTCTGAATATGCAATGGTGTTGACATTGAGCTTATGATTTATGAAGTGGAACAGACGGCAAAATGAGAAGTAACAGAAACGGAAGAATCTAGATAAATGTCAAACACGCTTCACCAACATTTTCATTTGAATTGATAAGAAATTGAACATTCGAAAATAAAAAGTTACCTGTTCAATTACATATACTTTTTCAGGAGTTTGAAAAAAATTTCATTTAGTATTGTGGAAAGATGCCAGATCTTTAATTTTGTAAATTTTGAAAATAAGTACAGTAAATAAGTAAATAAATTAAAATAAAAGTTATTGAAATAAGTGACGAGTACAATAAAAATTAGAAAGAATATTAAACCTGAAGTTTGGATTATAATAAATTAAACAACATATTTATACTTATGGTGGTCTGAAAATGCCTTTGGCAGAGAGTGAGCGAATACGAAATTAAACTGAGTGTAAAATTCCAGCGATGAAAGAGAAGCGGCCTGCTTACTATACCACGGCACTACCTGCCGACTTACTCTTTCACTGCTAAAACTTTCTCATTCATTGGCTACTTTCTATACAGCAACCCCCGAATCTTCAGCAAAAAGATCTCAAACTTTAAGATCGTAAACTCTAAGACAGCGATGAACGTATCTTGTTTTTTTCTCATTCTGAGGCGAAATCTACTGTTCACAGAACTACTATTTCATCGTTGGTAAAAACAATCAGGACAAACTTGGCCCGTTTTAGATACTGCAACATTGCAATGACTTTCTTTCACTTTGATGTTGTTCAATCGTGATCGGAAACGCATTCAGTGATACGTGAATAAATCCACCTTCCTTAAAACCTCGATTTCTGCAATGATTTTTGGCTTCAGCGCTCTGAAATCGATTGGCAGCCCTGGGTTTGGCGTTGTCAGACCGTCCGGATCACACAGCTGCAGGCACGGGTTGACCTCTGACCTCTGGATGTGCGCGGCCGGGGGACTCGCTGACCGTTGCAGTCAAATCGCCCGTCAGCCGATGGACGTGCCTTCCCCCCCCCCCCCATTCTGCCTGTCCCTCAGATTCCTCTCACGACAGCCAACTTTGCGGGGCAAAACGTTTGCGTGTTTCGTTTCAGGGAAATTGTAGATTTTTGCGCGAGACAATTTCGTACAAAAAGAATTGGCCGTTAGATACTAAACAAATCACATAATTCGAAATAATGGAAATTGCTTTTTTATTTGTTTCTTTTTTTGTGAAGAAATTACATAGTCCAGTAAATATAACTATCCATCTGAATATACAGATTTACAATATAATGTTACATCTTCAACTTACACGCTATTTCAAAGGTGAGGAAATACCATTACGGGTGCTCAGTCTGGATTTAAATGTGAAAAATTTTCAGGAATATGTGGTATAGATATTTATATCTAATTCGTGTTTGGTAGTTGTGATTTTTGGAAAGTTTGAAAAGTGGTGGGACTGGGATTTGTGGTAAGTTACCCATAATGTCTGTGATGGAACAACCGGGTGCATTCCCCTACGGGCAGTCGTCGGGTGAGAGAGAGAGAGAGAGGGGGGAGGGAGAGAGGGAGGGGGAGAGAGAGAGAGAGAGAGAGTGTGTGTGTGTGTGTGTGTGTGTGTGCAGAGAAAAAGTGTAACTGTAACTGCGACTGGCAAGAGCTAGTGCAAGTTAGACTGGCAAACTACAAAAACCTCAGTGTTAGTCTGTATGTTTAGTTTGTAAGTACAAATGCGTGTAAATATTGTAAATAAATAGAATGTAATGTAAGTGTTGTTTGTAATCGTGTTTCTATTTGTGACGTTTCTCTAATGTCTTTAAAATCTTGCATTAGCGATGATTTGTTTACATTATTGAATTTATCAGTACACGTACTTCAAATGATCTTACGTAGCACCACAAGTTTAACAATATGATTCAATGTATTTCAAGTAACTTTTTATGGTATTTTTTGTTATTATTTGTTACCTGCACTGGTTGGTACGCGTCCATCATTGATTTCCTTTAAAAAATGTGATTTGCGCATAACTTTGTTCAATCGAAATTTTGTAAAAACTGTCCAATGACACAACATTTTTCATCAAAATTCATGTTATTCTTAGTTAAAAATGAAGTTTTTTAGCAGTTTCTTCAGACAGTTTCATTCCAGAATTGTGAAATTCCACATATTTTAAAGTTTTAAAGATATCGAGATAAACATTTTCTTAGAAGCGCCGCATTTTCTTAGGAATAACTTTTTTCCCTTCGAGTAGAAGTTTCCCTTAGGAGTAACACCCCTTAGGAGTACATTAGAATAGGGTGCTCATGACTGATACTCCACCCTCGAAAACCTACATAATCACATTATATAGCTACATAAATTAATCAATTCACCCCATACTGCAGGTGTGCACACACACAAACACACACACACACCACGGCGTGAAATAGAGCAATAAAGAACGTAAGTAAGCGGCCTGAATAGCACACACGCACTTCTGCCTCACCCGCTCCTCCGCTACCACACGAACAAGATCTTCCAATCCCCTCAGATCACATGGGGCCTTTCGCTCTGCCCTCACGCCCTCACCCACGCGCGCGCTCTCTGTAGAGTGAGTGATTGATTTTTTCGTGTTTCCGAGCACGTCGACTGGTTTGGTCACGTGTCCCGTAAGTGTAGTGCCTGTTTTTCATCTAGAGATGGCGGTGATCTTCCCCGACTGGATGGCAAGATCCGGTGCCAACATGCCGTCGGCTAGTGGGGTTTCCCACTAACCAGGACTCTCCCACAAGCGGGGCACCGCCCCAGCCGGGACCAGCTCTAAGCTCCCGACCGGTCCCTCGGAATATGTGGTAGTGTAGTGCATGTTAGTGTGCGTGTAAGGGGAGAGGATAGGACAAGGAAGAGGAAGGAAAGATCGCGCGCGGTCCATGGCCCGTTTGTTAGGGTAGTGCTCCGGCATTCGCCAGGTGTGGATCCGAGAAACCACGAAAAACTACCGATGAGAGCAGCCAGCCGCTGGAATTCTCCTCCAGACAGTGATTGAATTCGATCTTGCTGAAAAGCTAGTGTCGAAAATCCTGCCACCGTCAGGACTCGAACCGAGGACCTGCGGACTAACCGGTGCGGCGGCGCACGGGCCCCGCTTCGTCTCCGACCCCTGGTACCTCAGTCGTCCGGCAGGAGGCCTCTCATTGCGGCTCGCAGAGCTCTGCGCCCGGGACGTGAGGGCCACGTGTTCAGACCCTCCGGGGGCAAAGCAGGTCCTGTGGACCTCACAGCTCACCGCCCGGCCGCTTCCGCGCAGGCGCCGCGGCGCCTGCAAGCCCTGCGCCCGCACGAGCGCCGTGCGCGCCCCCCGGCGGAGCAGATGGCTTCTGCCCAGAGCCCCATAGGTTGCGCGACTCCTTCGGAAGCACTCCCCTAATTGGCGCTCTCGTAACGGGCCCTCGAGCGTCGCCTCCACAGACGCACGCCCCCTCCCTCGCTTGGTCGCTCTCGCACAACCCAGCGCGCTTCGCAGGGCGCCGTGCCGCTCCGCTGCGCTCCGCC
>BLKR01011433.1:0-32619 GCA_011170035.1 Teleogryllus occipitalis
CCTCCTTGCCCGTCCTCCCTGATCGTCCACCCTGCCCGTCCTTCCTGCCCGTCCTCCCTGCCCGTCCTCCCTGCCCGTCCTCCCTGCCCGCCCTCCCTGCCCGTCCTCCCTGCCCGCCTCCCTGCCTGACATCACTATATCAATGTACTCTCATTTTCAAAATATGTAGATACTTATACAATAAAACAGTATTACAAACTAGTCGATTCTATTAAATCATATTTGTTGGTATATATAAAACTGTATAAAAGAATCATTTGATATTTCCAGTAACACTACAATTATTTTAGTTTAGTTTATTTATTAATTTTATGGGATCCATCCCTTTACAATGTCACGTGCTAGGTAAATAAAGTTGTAATTTTGTAAAATTAATTTTCTTGCGCTCTTCACATTAAATCTCGAATCCATAATGATACGGGTAAATACCAAAGTTACTATCGTATTTCGATAGTTTGTGACTTGAGAATAAACATAAATAAAACACCATTCGCTCTCCTACCAATAGCGTTACGTTTCTTTGAAATATTTTTGAAGTGGTCTGTAATAATGACTGCGTGAGTAATTTCAAATGAGGATACTTTCATTATAGACATACCATGGTATTTTAATTCTAAACTTCGAATTTGCAATACAAAATAACTCATTATATGAAATAGTATGGTATTTTCCTGCAGCTTTACTGCCATGGTCAAGGAAACTTATATCACCCAACATGACATTTTTGCTGTACTTTTTTCTTAATGTGTTCACGCTTTTTTTATTGTCTGATAACACAAAAAGATATATGTTACGCACACATGAAATAACGAAGTAATTAACATTTCAATTTTGCTGCAAATATAAGCTCAGTTTATTTTTGAACTGCGTCTCAATACCAACATTTGGTCAAATTTAATTAACTTTACAAAATAAAATTCAACACCACAGCTGCATTTTTGAGATATGAGTAAAAGTTATATTTATATTTGGGATCCGTTTCAGTTAATAATTTCAGGAAAGTAAATTTTGAAGTTTGAAACAGAACTTCGTCGTTATGGATAATTACACATACAACTTATTAACTCTTGAAACAAAAACGATCAATTATCTTCATAGTAAATATTTTTGGGAATACGGCTCTCCTAAATTGAAAGCTAAAAATGTTAGCTATTTTAGTTGAATATAGTGAGTGAATGCTACACCTCAAATTTAATGTGGTAATACATACATAACAATGATAAGTAAATCAAACATTAATTTCAGTGCAATTAATTACTATGTGTAATTTATCATTGTGCTTTTTTTGTACAAATGATTGCTGCAGATGGATTAACAGTAATATGACATTGAACATTTCCCGGTCCTTATTGCGAACTATGATTTAGTAATTACCAAATACTATAATACAATGATCAACGCACATGAAGTTAAAGTAATAACAAGTAGAATGTAAATATTTAAAACATTTGACAAGTTAACCTTCATTAATTCAAAATGTGTGTCTTTTGTAGACTAAAACTGGCGCACTTGCATGTGCCAGTGTATTTGTTGAATTCGGAATCCGTGTGAATGGATTTTGTATAACTTCAACAATTGAATATTGATGTTTTCTCTGATTTAATTTTTAATTTAGTGTACTGAAAACGTTCTAAATAAATGGTATAATAAAAAATATCGTTATTTTCAGCTTGACAGAATATATTGCTCGGTATGTTTTATGGACCTTTATAAAAAAGCAACTGTTAATTTGAACCCATTTATTTCTGAACCGTTGTTTTGGGAAATACGATAACGAGGCTTCCGGGCTTTCATCTCACAATGAAAGATTTATTCGTTTCGTCGCGCGATTGCGAGAGCAACCTTGCCAAAATTTGTAGCGAATAACTCGCAGTTGGTCTAGGAAAACCGCTCAACAAAATTTCTTTGAGCGACTTGTAGAAGACACAACAATATGAACTTCTCTCGCTCTGTCTTCTCTTTCTCCATTTACTTTCAAATGCACTTGTTTTGGTTCAGAAACTTGAATTCTTCTTCGCAAGTGTGCAACTTCCTTCCGTTTCGTTTTATATAGCTGCTGACTTGAGATATCCACAGCTTTTTGAACGACTAAGACTAATACTTATCCACTGAAATTATTATTTTTGACACTCTGAGGTACGACCATTATATAAATAAGACCCTTTCAAAAACCGCAGCAGGCCACAATTTCAATTCACGAAAAATACAAGAATGAGAGAGAAATAAAAAAAACTTCCAGAAAAACAGTATAAAGAAATACCACAAAGGCATAAGGAAATAGACGAAAGAATGTAAAGAACAAATTGAAAACTGAAAATTTTGTGTGTGTTTATTGGAATGGTCAAAGATTCCCAGAACTGATAGTATGTATATGAGAAGGAACTACTTTGGAGAGTATGCGGAGTTCCAAAACTCTTGGAAGTAGCTGAAGGAAAAAGACATCTTTTTTTGGAAATGGGGCGATATTAAAAAAGTAATTGAGCCCGCAAAGTCTGTTGAAAGTGAATTTTTACTTGTCAACAGTATGTAAGATAAATGATTTTACATAACTAAAAAAAACTCGTTTTCAAATTGTCGTTTTCACCTGCCGAGAAACAGAGTGGGCCATGGTACATTAAATTCAAAGGTAACATTGGTCCAGATTAATTTTATGTTTTAAATTTACTTCATCTGAAGAAGGTTTTTTCCTTGATACCAGAATATAGATAGTATGGTTGTATAAAATAAGATCCGGAATTTAAAATTAGTATTGTTAATGGTAACTTTTAGAGAATGAATATTTAATTTTACAAAAGTGGGTCGAAGTAGCCCTCATACATGGTACCTTGAATGTAAATGAACAGAAGGTATTTCTGCTTAGGGTTTTAATTACTGAGGTACGTACCTTAAACTTTGGGATAAAGGAAATGATTCTGACGTGTTTACTGAATAATAAAATATAAAAAATACAACCTTGATAAATTACGAAAAAGAAAAAAAACTATTAGAAAAAAAGTAGATGAAAAAGAAAATAAATACAAAATAGATAACAAAATGGAATGTAGCGAAATAGTGGAGAAAGAAGACCGACTTTTGTAGAGGAGACGACGAAGAAAAAGAGGAAATGGAGAATGCGTCGAGAGAGGAGGTTTAGGCCGGGTACGTGAGCTCGTCGATACCCTGGCGGCTCTGATCTGGCTCATGGGCTGGCGGCAGGCAGCTTCTCGGTTCTCGCTGTCCCCAGCTCTTCCCCGCTGTCCCCAGCTCTCGCCCGCTGTCCCCCTCTGTCCCATATCTCCCTGTCCCCGTCACCCCTGCCGTCCCCCACCTCCTAGACTCTACGCCTCACGGGCTTTGGAGGAAGTCCAGGCGCGCGCCGTGTTAGGGGCAATTGGTCAGCAGGAAGCGGGCAGCAAAAGTGAAGCGCGCGGTTTTGCGAATATAGTGTTCACGCCCTACTGGGCGGGCGGGCAGATAGCCGAGGTAATAGCTCCATTCATCAGGCGAGAAGGCCACGCCGCTTCCTCCAGCCGCCGCACAAAGCCGGGCCTCGGCAGACGCCTCACCGGCTCTTCACCGCAACCTCATCGCTGCCTCGCCACCTCACCGCTTCCCCTTCTGCTCGTAGCCGCTTCCTCTCTGCCCCCACGCGCTCGCTGAGCGGCAGGGCCAATCGAGTGCGGATGAACTCAGGAAAACAGGGATCATAAACAACGCGAGAGAGACAAAGAAGAACAAAATCAATGCTCCGGGAAGAATAAACACCAGCGCTCACTTCTACATTCTTCTCATATGTTTTTTTATTTTTTTCTCAGCCGTGATTTAAAAGGAAATTACGAAAGCTGTGGTCTGAATCTGAACATATTGCGATGCTACAATTTGTGAATATGATGATTTTTATGATTAATCTCCGTTAATTTCTCTAAAAAATACTGCAAATCGAGGTAAAAGCACATTACATTTCGTTTCGTGACACTAAAAACGTATTATAATATTTTAAGTATTTAAATTGCTTTTAGCACGTTTCAAATGTTTTCGTAATAAAGGATTTGATCAAAATATGAGGAAATAAAATTTCAAAATAATGTAAATATTTAAAAGCCTTTTGCTGTCACAACCTACAGTAGTTGTGTTGACCAAATTGATCGCGGAAATTATTGTGCAAAGTATCGCAGATGGCTGTTCAAAATCACCCAACTTTTCGTAATACATCCAATACGGGTTCGCCGCGGCCGACAACGCAAGCACGGCAGCGTGTATGCGTCACGTTTGGGCTGTTTTTTTCTGGTGCTGTCATTTGTCACCCATCGGGCAAATGCTGAGGATATTGCGAGGTATTATCTCACCGCACGTCAATCAGGCGGCATCAATACTATCGTCTAAAATATTTATGGTGGCTGTTTTGTCGGTGAATGCGCTTTGGGCTTTAAGTTTGGTTCTCGCAAAAAAGTATTTTCTATGAACGAACACTCTTTCTACCAAAAGAAAATTTCTCTTTCAAAACTAGATATAATTTCATATTGATCGTTTTATTTTGGGCCAATTACTTGGAAGCAGTCTCTTACTTTTACTTTCTCGCCTTACTTCGTAAGAAGAGAAAATAATGTAATCGTGTGCCGGAAAACTGAGAATTTTCAACAGAAAAACGCTTAATATCGGGTCCTGAAAAAAAAGAATAAATCTTGTTTCAAAATAAAACAGGGATACACGCAAGAGTCTGCAGGCGAAAAGAGTTTTCCTGACTTTTATGGTATAAATTCTGATTGTTTTAATTGTTAGTTTTAGAATGTTAAGGGAATAAACGGAATTCAAAATCAACTATCGCACACTTCACGCCTAACACAAACTTTAGACTCATTTTTTGACAAATGATGTATAGTTGACGGATTCTCAGTGTGCAACAAATATCCTGGAGGGTTCGAGGGATTTAAAGCGGTTTAAGTTTCAAAATACGTTTTATGTATTTTTAATTATGTGTTTCATTACTTTAGATGGATATTATTGATTTTATATATTTAAGGCTTTTAAGAAATATTTTAAGTTGCAATTTTTAAACCTGTACTACCAACAAAGGCCAAATTTCTTCTATCCCTTGAGACTTAATATAGATTTTGCCTTTTCTAGTCGAATAGTTACAATTAAATAATTTTTATAGTGTGAACACTCATTCATTTAATCATCCATGCACATTTAATATTCGTTTAAACGTAAACTACTAGTTCTGTTTTAAATAATGTAGACACCGGGATGAACGTATCTGAGATCCACCAATAACATAGCATTACATTTAAATTCAAGTTCATGCGGGCCCCTGTAATGTTATCAGCTGCATGGGGACATGGGAAATAATGGAGTATATCCTCTTACTATTCTGTTCCGCAGTCCACGACGTGCAGAGAAAATTCCCTTGATCTAGGACGGGCTTAGTCGAACAGTATGTCCAACTTCATTTTCGCCCCGGGAGGGAGAACAGAGGGCAAGAGAAGGCGAACCGGTCTTGACTACTTCCGCAGAAACTACTCCGCCATTCTCATAGAAGGATCGGAGAAACCGCAGAAGCCACCGGGTGGAGTAGCCGCCCCTAACACAGGAAGCGCGGAGCCTGTGATCTTCCTAATCTGAGCCACTCGCGCCGACCGCGGGGCCATAGCAGTCGATAGCTCCCACACCACCGCTTCCGAAGCGAGTGGCTTCGTCTGCGCCTCGCAGCCGTCCGCTGCACGACGCGCAGGCATCGCCCCGGGAACGGGACAAGAGCCTCAGGGCCCCCCTATTGTGTTCCACAGAGCACGCGAATAAGCGACTCAAGTTGTTTGTATTCCCGTTGAAATGCTTTCGACGGAGTATTTATCATTGATTGTTAATGGTCAAGAGCCTTTTGATGCTCCATTTGAGGTGGCGAAGTTTTGTTCGTCTATTCTTTGCTGTTTGTTGCATCACCTGTAAGGTTTCGATTTGCCAATTATCAATCCACAGAAATGCGTTTATTCGTAATCCACCGTGATGGTCAGGTCTGCGATCTTAGAGATTACGTTTGATGAGTTCTGGATGCGAATTTGCGCATTCTCAGTATATCGTACAAATATAATCGTATAAATACGACGTATTATCGGGAAAAAAATCGAAAATACCTTCTCTATATCGTATAGAATAATAGAGCAATCGGCAACCCATTCGCTAGTCACTACACACACATTCTCCACGTGACCCACGGCAAACCATGAAACATTCACGCTAAACCAGGAAAGCCCTTTATCCGAGTAGCCGGCCCCACAATTTCAGTGCGTGAGCGCGGCCTCTCAAATCACAGCGAGGCACGCTAGCAGGGCCGCTCCCAATGGAGCGCACTCCACAAAGACGTTAAACAACCACGCGCCGACCCGCACCGCGCCGCGCCGCGCCGCGCACGCAGGCGGGCATTCTCCGCGCAGCGTGAGGGGGGATGCAGTTCCGCAGGGCCTGCGCGCGGCTTCCGCCCTGGAACTGAATCCGGAAGGTCCGGCGCCGCGCTGCCGTCGTCCCACCCCCTCCGCGTCCCCCTCGCCACCCCGTCGTCGGCCACGCCCTCGGCTCACTCCTGCCGACCCTTGCCGTCCCCTGTCGCCCCCGTCCGTCACCGCTCCCCACCACGCCCCCACCCTTCCCCGCCGCCCCGCCCCCGCCCATCACCGCAACCCCGCCGCCCGCGGGGCTCTCCCCCGGCGTCGTTCCCCGCCGGCATCAGGCCCGACTATGGACTCATTTATTTATCATACGAGCTTTGTGCTCGTGAAATAGTAGCACCGTTATATATCGGAGGCCTCCGCGCAAGAATTAATGATGCAATAAACAATAAATAAGGTAATAATGCGGAAACAAAACCCGCTTTTATTTTCATGCGCACCGTTGAAAGTATCATTGCATATTATTTGTCATGGACAAAGCCGGCGACGAGTTCCCCGCAAGCGCCCACGCCAAGCACCGCGCCCAACGCCAGCGGCGAGCGCGACGCTCAGCCCCTGCAGATACTAGCAGAGGGCTTGGGGGTCAACTAGGGGCTCCAGAAAAGACCTGACAGACTTGCTTCAAAAAATTTGCCATGGATGAATGGGAAAAGAACAGAATGGGAAAACAAAGCAATATATCCCCTTGTAATTTCTGTTTTCGATACTACATTATGATTTTTGAAAAAAAAAATACTTATATGACTTTGAAGTTTCATCATTTTATTAATAAAATCAAATTGTTGAATTAATAACATATAACACTGCTGTTTGCTAATTTTTTCATCAGTAATTAAATGTAGGCCTCTCAGGAAAGAAAGAACATGTCATTTTTACATGCATTGGGGTCGATTCATTTAAAGTGGTCCAGTACTGGTCGCTCGACCCATCTTGAAAAAAAATATTTTTTTGTACATAAATTTCATTATATTTTGGCTGTTTAAAAGCATCTTTGATTTATTTTTATTGTATCTTGTTTACAAATGGCGGCCATTTTGGTTTTACGCCGTGCACCATTTTTCGTGTTTGTAGAGGTTTAGTCTTTTCAAAATTATTCAGCTTGGGTTGTTCCAGCATTCTAGAATAAAAGGCATTGGATTCAGTATACTCTGGCCAATAAATCAAATTATTACATACCTACCTTTTGTTTTATTTGAGAAGTATTTGCTACTAAATCTATGGAACGGAAATGAATCTAGTACGGCTTTCAGAGAGTAATTTCCCAAAGAAGGAATATAATCTCAGTCTTCATTTTTCTATGTTTTTACACTTAACAGTGTAGTTACTTTTTGTAAAATATCATTGGTAAGTAACACACCTTGAAAATTACACCCTCCTAAAAATTGGAATTTTCGATTTTTTTCGAATTTTTAACTGTAATATCTATGTTGGGGACGAGATAAAAATCTGAAAATTGCACACATAGTAAATCGCTATAATACCAAACTTTATCAAAAATTTCAACTTTTAAATTTAATTCAAAGTATTTTTTTTAATTATAAATTTTCACAAAAAAAAGGCTTCATTTCCACATTGAGGATACGTTGTGACAAGTAGTAATCATATTATTTTGAAGCTATTTTAAGATAAAATCCATTTTGATTTAAAATAATTAATTATACTTCATTATTAATAAACATAAAACTTGCGTAATCTATTTTGAATATTACTTTACTTTCAAACAAACTTACATTTTGACATTTATGTTTGTTATTAAAAATATGGTCATTTTGATGTCAAAAGCTGAACCGGATAATATAAATTACATTAAATTTAATATACCCATGTACATTAAATTTACTGTAGAGTACATTTAATTTACTTTACACGTATTTTACAGTTACTGTTCGTGTACAATAAATTTAATTTACGTACATCATTGTTACTTTCATGTACTTTTGCATTAAAATTAATGCAGAAATTTCTGACAATGTGATTTCTGTTTCTCCTTCAAGTGCAAGTTCTTCTACTCCTAAAACGACGTGGGAACTTGTGCAGATGAATGATGTTACATATTTACAAATTTCGTATCTTTCCTATGGAATCATGAAATGATGAATTGTAATTTAGAGGACAAATGGAGTCAAGTTAACATTTATTTAGTTAGTGCAGCAGTAATCCTGAATCATTACAATTAGGTAAAAATTAAATCTAGGTGCCACGGGCGTTAAGTTGTTGTAAAGACCATGGGTGACAAAAATCCTTTTTATTACTAGTATTATTAGAACCCTTATAATGCCCTTGGCGCATAAACAACCATTTTGTATACCTTATATTATCAAATTAATTTTATCAAGAATTTATTTAAGGAATATGGAAGAATGGATAAATATTTTACTTTTATTAATAAACAAAAATTTATTTTATACAAATATACAAAACTATCAGCACTTGAGAATTGAAAAAATCACAACTTTTTACAATATTCTTTTCATTGTATTTTGTCCATAGTTTGTGCCAATTTCAAAACTGCAAAATCAAATTTTTTCCATCTTTTTAATGACATTTAGTCTCATGTTAGATTTATTTTCATAATATCCCTGAAAGTAATAACTTTATTGTTAATAAATAATATTTTTCAGCATTACCTTTTTACACAGTTAAGCAAATAACAATAAAAATAACTGACAGAGCAATGGATTTGCTTGTACATAGGCACTGAGTACAAAAAGGAGAAACATACATGCACAATAAAAGAAAAAAATGAAAAAGAAAATGTATTTCAAGTAAAATAAAACTATTAGTAATACTATTACTAGATGGTAATATTACAATTATATAATGTTGCCTATCTTTCTTCTTTGGTCATTCTAGAAATAACTAAATCAGAAAAACTATTTGGTTCGTAAGGATACAATTCATTCTCTTTTTAACAGTATCCATTTTGAAAATGTTTTCTTTAATGCTATTTTACTGTTACTTAAAACTGAGACGAATTGCCAGTTTAATAAAAATTCTCAAGTTTGTAATATAAATACATAGTTGTTTCTCAAATGTTCTGTCGATAGTAATAATGTATTTAATGAAACATTATTTTTAATTTAGTGCGTAATGGTAATACACCTCTAACTTACCTTCGTATGAATTCGAGGGTTCTTTGTCATTTTGCAAAATAAAATCGTAATAGCTGGCAAATATTATCACACCTTCAATAACGTCTTTACATAATACTGATACTTTTTTGTTCCAGGATCACAGTTATTTACTTTGAACTTACTATGTAACACTGATTTCCTGAACTTCAGTTTTTTTGGTCTTAATTTGTTTCATCCATTTTATATTTCTCTTGCAATTCACTTGGAATCTGCAGCACATATAAATCAATAGGTAGAGATTAACCAATTTCTCATTTCATGAAAGCAATATTATATAATATTAAATAAATAATAGTAATTTATAATCAGACTTTACCTTCACAAATCCAATATGCCTGAATTGCTTCACCTTCTCTCGATGTTAACCGACTACCGCTCAAGGAAACTGCTGTGATGAGAACAGGAAGTGAGCAATAACGTTTATACGTTTCACACGTTTTCATATCAGAAAGGTATGACTTTTTTTTTATTCTGCACATGTTTTAGAAAAGACTACTATTGCTCTACCACGTGAGAAAACGACTGCAACGCTTTACAATACGAATGCATGCGAAACTTTGAGTACCTGAAATAGGCAGGCTGACAAACGCGTCACCGTTTGTTTTGCCTGTTTTCCTGCAAGGGACAGGAAAGGTTCGGAATTTCCTAAGCAGCACCCAGAATAAACCCAGACGAGACCCGACAGCTGGCAAACGTTGCAAGAACGCAGCACTACTGGGAATATTTTATGTTCAAATTATATTTCAATATTAAACTAAATGGTTTTGTAAAAAATTAAAAATGATTGTAGGTACATAATAAAATATAAAGCTTAAACGAAAATTACGTTTTAAATTTATTATACGTTAGTTTAAATAGTGAAAGAAAATATTTTCAAGTTTTTAAACAGTATCTGTGTTTCATGTGTTTCGCAATTATATATCAAATCTGGGTGAAATTTAATTTAAACATTAAATTTAATGCGCTCGTGGCACATAGCTGAGCCGCGCTCGTGGCACATAGCGAAGTCGCTTGCCTTTCACCACTAATGTCCGGGTTCGATTCCCGAAACCCATGTAAAATTTGTGAAAACAAAACGAGTTTGGCTGCTTCACAAGGGCTAGTCCAACCCCTGTGAAGTGTCCTAAACCCTATCCCTATCCTTATTCCTTCCTAATTCTGGCCGCTGGGTAGTGACGCAGGAGTGCGTAATAGGAGGCGTGTTGTACGCGGAGATGCTATCTGGCGATCCTCTTGACAACTCACTGCGACGTGACGTGACATGACCTTAAAGGTATTGGAGGATTACTCCTGCGCAAGTTCATGGAGGATTACTCCCCAGCGCAAAGTGCTCAACGCTCCTTAAGGAGCTTGGAGACGCGTTGCGTCAATGTGTAAGACACAACAAATTTTAAAAAAATAATGACGAATTATATTAATCTCTCTTTAATGTAAAAGTACTAAGTTTCAAATACTGATGTACTACATTAAATCTGCATTGATTTTAATTTAAGCTTTAAATTTAATGTATAAGTACATTAATATCCCCTTAATGTGCAAGGTACATTAAATTTCACGTACAGTCGTACATTAAATCTACATTTATTTTAATTTACGCATTAAATTTAATGTACAAGTACATTAATCACCCTATAATGTAAAAGGTACATTAATATTGAGGTACAGCCGTACATTCAATCTACATTAAATTTAATGTAATTACTGACAGTATAGTAAACAAAAAATAAATTCAAAACGATTTTTCATGAAAATAAACAAAAATATCCCTGCTTCTTACGGAATGTTTGCTTTTTCAAAGAATTAACAATCTCACAACAAAAAATTAGGTTTGTCTTCGCTTGATTTAACGTTCATTGTTTTTCATTATTCCCTTTTTAATAACGATGGAATATGTTCTCAATGAAGGAACACACTTCTTGGTCACGGAATTACTTAAGATCTTGCAAATCACGGAATGTCTTTGGACATTGATGGAAAGACCTGAAAGCTTAAAACTCTAATGGGACTTTTTAATGTAACTAATCGGGTCTTTGCATCATTCAGCATATTATAAATAATTGATGTAATAATAATAATTATTCATACTGGAAAACAAATTCGAATCACAAGGATCTTAACTGCACCTTACATTGCATATGCCTGATATTCTGGCATGGAAACAGGACCTTACATTGCTTAGTGTTTATTAAGACACAAAATGTTCCAAGTAATTTCATTTTTCAGAATATGAATATTACTGAATTTTCGAAAATCTTCATATTTCTGCAAATCCTTCATACTATTATTATTACTACCGAGTTTCAAAACATTTTGTTTTGCACCGGCTTTGGTGGTTCAGGGCAGGTCCCGACGGTGACAGACTCTTTCTATACTAGCTAGAGTTCGTCGAATTCAATCGCTGTCTGGAGGCGAATTCTAAAGGCCGGCTGCTCTGATCGGTAGTTTTTCGTGGTTTCTCTGATTAAACCAGGAGGATGGCGGAGAAGTACCTTAACAACCGGCCCACAGACCGCGCGCGATCTCTCTTGCCCCTTCTTTGTCATATCCTCACCCCCTTTCTTTCACACACTTACACGCACTACACTAACAAACATGACGTGAGACCTGTCGGGAGCTTAGAGATTGTCCCGGCTGGGGCGGCGCTGCGCTGGTGGGAGATACCTGATTACGGAAAACCCTACAAGTCAACGTGAAGGTCGGCGCTGCATCTCACCATCCGGAAGATCACTGCTAGAAATGCACTGTGCTTACGGCACTAATGGCCATAGCTGTTAACGCGCTAGCTGTTAATAGCTGGAAACGTGAAATAATCAATATTATTTTGAAGATTACGGCCAAAGAATCGTAACTGTAATACGAAGTCTCAGAACGTGTAGTTTTTGCGTAATTCATGTTGGTATAATGTAATGCAACGTAGCTTGTGTTGCGGATTGCATTTCCGCCTGACGATTTTTGCACAGTATAATATGGAAAATTCTGTTCAAATTTTCATCACTTTTAAAATTTTTTTGTATTGTATATTCGGAAAACGAACATTTTAATTGAGATTTCGTTTTATATTTGACGAGGAAACATATTAAAAGAGTAAGTAACGTTGGAAAAATAATTAGAGGTAATGTAAAACGGGATCAAATAGTAATAAATGGTGAATTATGCTGGTAAAAACATTTTTTCAAAATATGTATTGTTACTAATTGACCTTCTTAATATTTTGATACAAAAACAATTAACATTAGTTCGTTACGGAACCAGACTGAATATACATTTTCCAGTTTTTTACAATCTATTATTTTGAAAGAAGCACTTCTTTCCTTTTGGTTTACTTTAGGTAGCTACTTGTAAAAAGTATTTTGACTTTACGATATAAACAAGAAGAGAATTAGCTACGTATAGAAGAAAGAAAACATTCGGTATCGGGGACACACCTGCTGGATTTCTGTCTCACAATATTGACCTTTTCCTCTGCAGCATTACATCACTTTCTCTAAGGATTAGCCGAGAAAGTAAAGGGGATTGCCTACACGCAATAAGATTTCTGTCACAACAGAGAAAGTGGAGAGCCATAGAATATTTTTACGAAAGCTTGGCGAACGCTTTGCGTAATAATTCACGACGGCAGACTCTCGCAAGCGAGCACGCCCGCCGCCGCTCGAATTTCGACTCCTTCGTCGGCAGTGGCGGCGGCGGCGGCGGCGGCGGCGGCGGCGGCTGGCACTTGAGAGCGTCCGCCGGGCGGCGCCTCCCCGACGGCCCGCGTCGCCGCAGAGAGCGCGCCTGCGAGCGACGGCGGCGGCGGCGGCGGACCTGCGGACGCCCAATAAAACAGACGCGCGTCATCTGAGAGCGCTATTGTGCGCGCGGCGGTGAGGCGGCGCGGGAGACGGCGGGATTTGGGGCGGCGGAGAACTGCCGAGTGGAAGCGGAGGACACGACGCGACGGACCCGCCATGGGAGATCGCCGTCCGCCCTCGTAGCGGTGAAGCGGGCGTGCGTTTGGGGACCGTTGGTGGAATTTGGGGACCTTGTGAAGGGGAACTGTAGTGTGTGCCGTTGCGAAAGAGAGCAAAGGTGGGGCGATTGCGAGGACAATGTGAATGAATATTTAATAGTAAAGATGAATGTTAGAGAGGAATCGTTATGGTGGATAGCGGTGAAGATGAGAAACATTGCATCGGTTGATGTAGCTCAAAACATCAACTGATGTCTCTGCAGTATCTCAGACCGAGTGGTCCCCTAGGGTTCGAGATCGACGGTAGAAGGATTTTCGACACTAGCGAGATAGCTAGGTCGAATTCAGTCGCTGTCTGGAGGAGAATTCTAGCGGTCACCTGCTCTAATCGATAGTTTTCCGTCTTTTTCTTCAATCAACGCCATGCGAATGCCGGAGCAGTACCCTAAGAAATGGGCCATGGACCATGCACGATCTTTGCTCCTTCTTCATTGTCCAAACATCACCCTCTTACTTACACGCCCCTTCACTTACACGCACCTTCACTTACGTCCTGGCTAAGGCGGTGCCCAAAGGTGAGAGATACTCGGATTGAGAAAACCTCGCAAGCCCACGTTTAGGTGGGCGCCGGATCTCACGATCGAGCGAAGGAAGTACACCGCTACATCCAGCGATAAAATCATGTCTACACTTAATTATGATCATAGTAGTATACGCGTCCGGAAACACGAAATAATCAATCAATCGATCATGACAAAGACTACTGGGAGAAAGAAGTTGAAGTGACGATTCTAATGATACGTTTATGACGATTGCGTCTGCAAATTATGGCAAAGAGAAAGGGACGGATGACATCGCAGAAAAAGCGAGAGCTGAAGAGGTGGAGGCGATGTCGCTTAAAGGCAGAGATGTTGAAATTCGCATCAATGGCAACGACACTATCCACAGCTTTCTCGAACCGGATACGGCGGTATTGGAGGTGAAGGGGATGACAGCGTAGATTTGCGGACGAAGAGACGGCTGTGACACTTCAATGGGCAGCGGCTCCGTGGCCCTCACAAGACGACGAAGGTTGGAGGGGGGATGTGGCCTGGAGCAATAAAGGGCACTGTAGAGAAGGGTAGTTATTGATTGTTCCGGAGGGAGGGAACGAAACGGCGATGGCTTTGTTGATGAAAAGGCAGCGATGGGGTTGTAACGATGGGATAGAAGTAGAAAAAGATTGTGCTGGTGAATGATGATGGTGGTTGTGGAGGAGATAGCTGAAGAAAGCATGGAGTAGAATAGACGTTGGCAACTCCTCTTCTGTGCTAAGGAGGACTCTAAAGAGGAAGGATTGAGTGTTGAGGATTGAGAATGGGGTGGGATGGAGGGTGACGACGAGGAAGAGAGCTAGGAGTTGTTTTAGAGAGAACAAAAAGAAATACGTAGGAAAACAGAGAGGAAATGGTTAGGGGAGAGGGAAGAGAAGGCGGAACCAGTTAATCATTTGTGGCAGCTGAATCATCCGTCAAGCTATTCCTTGAAACCTCTGCACTTTCTTCGCACGTCTTCTTGTGACGTTTTGGTCCTCTCTACATTGAAGGTCAAAGGCAACTAACACGACACCTTCTGTTGTAATACTCTATTCCACACGTGACAATTTTTCAATCCTTCACTGTGCTGTTTCCACCATTATTCCTCTGATGATATCATCTACGTCGGATTCATGGAGCAATGATATTATTATCTAGCTCCCTACTATGTTATGATCGCGCTAATCATGTTTATCTTCTACTACCCTGTAGATTAGTGTAATGTTCAACTAGTGGTTCACCTTATAATTTACTTAATACTTTGGAAACAACACTGTCGCCAATATATTTTCATTGTATTTTAATGTTTTCCTCTCATTTTTGCTTATTTCTTCACTCTAGCTAGTGGTGCTACAACAGCACATACTTCTCGCATTATTTTTAACGACTACTACAATTAGAATACTACATGTCTCTGCAAAATTGTTTCCAACCAGCAAAATCTTTCACTCAGCGCCGAGATTCGAGCCAGGTCCTCCGAGTCAGCAGACCAAGTACGTTATCGATATACTTCGCATCGCTCGGAAAAGCCGGCTTTTCCAGAGGTGAAAGAAAGGTCACTCACACCTGCACAATTATCGAAAATTCAGGTGAAAATGAGACCTGCGCTATTTTTAAGTGCCCTTTGCTCAATCCGTAAAAAAATTAAAGACGTTTTGAGCCGTTTTTGATAAAATAACTGTTTAAGAATAGTCATCATTCCCCGGAACATTTACGCGAAAAATATACGTATTTTTGAAAAATTGTAAATGACCTTACTTCAAGATTTATCTTTGAGCAGAAAATGTGACCTGCAACATTCTTTTAAGCGTTTTACGCTAACCACAGACAAAATTTAGTAAAAAAAAATTGGAGCCAATTTATAGAAGTTTTGATTTTTTTTAGGTTTCATGTAAAGTACAACGAAAAATCAAAATATCCATTTCAAACTTGCATAGTTTTGAGTTCATTTTGATCCGAACCACGTTCGCTGTCTTTCATTTCTGCCAACACTATTACATGATGTCCTTTCATGCGGCCTTCTCTCTAACCGCCACCTCTTCGCAAGCCACCGCTACTCGCACGTCTCTCCCCGTCATTTCGCGCGCCCCGCCGCTAACCCCTCTGCCGCCTCCGCCTCCAGGCTCCGAGTGTCTGCGCGCGAGGGCTGCGACGCCCGGCTGCGCTCGCGCTGCGCCCGTGCTGCGCTGGGGCTGCGCTGGGGCTGCGCCCGTGCTGCGCCGCGCAGGGGCCCGCGTGTCCCCGCCCCGCGTCCTCCTCGACAAGTGCCATTGTTCGCGTGACAGGCGCTCGTAGGGCTACAGCGGCGCGCGGCGGCCGCCGCCTTCGCCCACAGCGCCGTGACGCCAGGCGCAGCCGCGCGCGCCCCTCCGCGCCCGTCGCCGCCCCCGACGCCGATGTCCCTGCCCCGGCCCGGCCCCCGCCTCCGTCCCCACTCCCGCCGCCGACCTGAATAGGAAGCTGCGCGGATGAAGCGATGAAGCGGTGCGTCGGAGCTATAGCACGCACGTTTTGTTGACAAGCGCCCGCCAACCCGTGGCGGACGGAGGGCGGTGGCGGGGTGCGAGGTAGAGGCGGAGGAAGGAGGAGGTGCCGCCGGAGAGTCGACAGGGGTCCCATCGTGCCGCCAACTCCAGAAGACGCCGGCGCGCCCCGTCTCCGGCCCCGCCCCCGCCCCTTTACTCGCCGGCTTCGTCACCTCCCTCGCCTCCGCCTCTCTGCCCCTCGCCCGCCACACCCCCGCCCCGAGCCCAGCGCCGGGGTTGCTTCTGTTGACCTGCCTTCGCACCCGCCCCTCCACCCCTCGACAACGCGGCTCCAGCAAACGCCGACGCTTCTGCCACCATTAGTGATGAGAACGCTCTAAATACCAGCTAGGGAGTGTGTTTATAGCATGTAAGCGTTCACGTGGAAATTTACCATTCGCAGAATACTCCCCTCGCAACGTTGTTAAATACGTCAGATGAACACAAAAGATACTTTAACTTGAACATTATAGTTTGCAGTTTGACCTAGTTTCTATTTCGAGTAAATGAAGAACTTGGGTGAGTATGAATAGGTTGTTCAATGTATTACAAAGGCGTGCTATACTGGAGAAAGTACTGCTATTTAACTTCTGGAATATCAACTAAGGACATTTTTAATATTAGACATTTATTTTCATTCTGATCAATAAGGAAGTAATGATCCAGTATCCATAGTTATTGTAGAAATAAAATGTTATGAAAATAACCTATTTTATAGCCATTTCAGCGCAGTTGAAATAGAATGATACATATTTCTTGCTTATGTTAAAACACTTATTATTGTTTCTAACTTCTAAAAGTGTACTTAGATATTACTGGTAACCTGTTAATAATGACAAAATCAAACTCTCTTATTCATAATTCATGTCAGAATAGTAGAGTACAAAGAATAGGAAAACACAATTTAATATCTTCAATATTACATTTATAGTTTTTCCGATTTCATAATTTCCTTTGCTATCAGCAATAGATTCTCAAACCGGGGTCTGCGGTTCTACAGGGAACCGCGAAAGGATTTTAGGGAGATCTTAAAGGGGCCACCAGGTCAAATTTTGAGCTATTTGCTTTTGTTGCCACTGGTTGCGATGTGTCATTAAAGAATCGAATTTAATTCTTCTGATACTGATACGGTTTCAGTCGTCTAGGCAAACTGCGTCCTCGGAATCCAACAGCGTGTGAACTGAAGATGGGTCCACTGTGTTCTTAAAAATCGCTCGCAGTACGTGCACACAGCACACCCATTCCTTTGCAATCTGAGAAGGAAGCTGTGTGTTATCTCTCCCGGGTTGTCCTCCCCTGTCGGCCGTATTTTTATTTCACCTTTTCTTCATTTGTTTTTAACAAAATATTTTTCTATGGTGACTTATATTCACCGTAATCAATCTGTATTTTTAGCTTATTTTATGAATTAATGGTGGATTTAATTGAACGTGGCTGTGCCTTTACAATTCAGTTACTGTAGCTCTCCCCTAATCACCAATGTTGTACTACATCCCTAGCGCGCGTCGCTGCCAAGGATATTAGAGACAGCACAGCCACAGCACTTTAGTCATAGACATATGGAACTAGACTGGCAACTTCGTACCTCGAAGTGTTGGCACTATTGAAGCCAAAATTTTGCGCCTGCCGTCATCTTATGACCCTTTCTTCGACCTGTAATCAACCGACACTCCACATTAAAGCTTCATTCTGCTCTCCTTAAATATAAAACCTTTATACGTCCGTTACTCACGTACGCTTGTTCAGTCTGGTGTAATGCCGCCCCTACAACAATCAACAAAATTCAATTATTCCAAAGTAGGGTCCTCAGAACTGCAGTTCACGCACCTCGGTATATAACCAACACTAATCCCCACAAAGACCTAGTCATAGAGCCCGTCCTAACATACATCACCAAACTTTTCCAAACGTTCTTCCAAAATCTACCCTCAGTTACCGGTGCTTCCCTTTACAATATAGGTAAAGAGCATCCCAAAGAAACTCGTCTCCGCAACCGACTCCCCTTTCACATCTTCCTCCGTAAACTGGCTGATATCTGATAATGAAATAAATAGTCCTCCCATCAATAGTCAACAATATGTATTTCCCCACTTTATTATTCGCACTACTTCAATCTAGGTTTATTGGGAGGTGGTCGTAGTCACCCCCTTCACATCTTTCGTCTGAAAATGCTCGCTCCTAACAACTGAAAATACATTTGGCTGAGCGTTGTACAACAACTCGTTGTGTTAAATAAATAAAAAAATATAATCTTATGGCCTTAGAGATTCGTTTGCAGTCAGTGTTATGTAGGGTTATTTATGAGCTTCATTCTTTATTTTAATCAGTTTCCTTTGGGTTTTTGCAATTTCTGAAATATTTACATTATGGCGGTGAATAGTCTTATTGTATTTGGATGTAATTTTTCAAATTTGCGACACTACGGAAAAGAAATCGGAATTTCCAAACACGTTTGTTATTACCTTTTCGTGCTTTGTGCTCATGACATTGGCAATTTTATTATGAAATTTCAGTGTCAGTTGATTATTATTTCTGTTAAGATTGTATGATTATGCTCACTAATTAAAATCGGTTGGGAAAAGAAGTATGCTTATGTGTACCAATGTCCCTGTAGTGTGTTTTGTAATTCAACATTTGCTCTAATGCATTCTCGTTTCATTTTAAATTTTCAATAATTTCCTATCCGAGGTTTCATAAAATCATGGACTAGAGTCATTAGAAGGTAGAACTGTATCTACTTTGTCTATTTACTGACAAGATTTTTGTCCATAAGTTATGGATTTAACCGGCCAGAAAAGAAGATTGTCCCCAAATTTTTTCCAGACCAACAATACTTGCAGAAACATTGAAAGACGCCACAAAAACCTTATATACCAAGAAATATTTTAGAAAAGTAACAGATGTTGATCTGGAATTTAATGAGACCAATAAAGATAATCAGGGTTTTTGTTGTAGTGCTTCTGGTTGCTTTCAGGTTGGAGGTGTATCATTAAGAAGGTTAATTCAGTTGAACACCTTATTTGAAGTAACTTCCAAGAGAATCCCTCGACTTTGTAATTTTTAAATGTAGCATTTACCATCGTCATGACTATCAGACACTGATGGACAGCGTTGTTTTGTTCCATTAAATAAAAAATTAAAGCGTTTAAAAAAACTTGACATCAATTGTTTTATATCCTTAATCTGTTTTCCATTTAATATTCCAGTTTTTCTCAACAGCAATGTATTGAAAACTTAGATTTATAGGGTTTCTTGGAGACCATTTGACATAGAGCATTATATGCCTTTGAGCGAACCTGTAGTGACACAATATGGCGGCGACCGCAATCGTCCGGTTTCAAAAGAGTTCTTCATTGTCAGTCACTAGACTATATTAATTATAGGTCTATGACTTTGGCGCACACCATTTTTTAACTCCTGCGCATGCAGGAGTTTCTCATATATATCATATATGATCATCTCATATCTCCTGCGCATGTAATATCAGTTAAGGTGCTTTACGCTATGCAAAAGTCTATATTTAATTCTTTCAATTTCCTTCACACACGTACAAGAGTTATTGTCGCTACTTCCAACCCCGCTCACTCAAACAACGAATTGTAACGTCAGATGCCGTTCCAATAACACCACATTTTCTTGCTATCTGGTCGTGTTTTCATTTTGTATTGCTATGGAGGCATTCTATCCGAGAAATTGTTTTGATGACATATCCTTAAATCAGAAGTAATAATATTCTCAAAAAGCAGGTTATTATCTTGCTTCATTCCTCAAACTTTAAGATACAATCTCGAGGAGGCAGAAAATTATGAGATATAAGGTAATAGCCGTACAGAATTGGTTCATATGTGAAATATACCACTTTTACCTGTTGCACAGGACCTATAGAAAACTAGAGACCGAAATTTTAATTACAAATTGGCAGGATTTTGGAAAGTATTAATTTTATTTAAGTTTAACTTTTATCGTAATTATTATTGTATCGATACTTTCTACGATACGACATTTATTTATCGTGATTATAGTTTCGATATTTCTAATAGTTTATGTGTAACAAGTAATTGCTTAGTGCCTATACAAACTTAGAATGTCACAAACAGTTTGTGGTCTACAGTGCATCAGTTATTTAAAACTGAAGAGTGAAGAATAATATAGACTTCAGACATATTTTTAAGTAGCATTTTTGGGAAATTCTTTCCTAAACCGCATGTAGCAGCTCCTCTCCACGTAATACGATGATTAGGCAGCAGAGGCTCTGCGGGGGCTTGTGTTTTTTACATGCTAATGCATAACGCCCCGTCGTTTGGGAACTTAGTTTTTGCTCACCTGAAAATATCCTCACCAAAGGGCAGTTATTTTGAAATAATTGACGGACACTTCAATTTTACTTGTAAAGGGTGACTTGTAGATCCACTCGCTTCCTTTAGTTCCTAACATTATTTCTGGAAATAATTATAATTGCGCCACCTTCACCGTTCATTCACTTCACTCTTTCTCTCTCTCTCTCTCTCTCTCTCTCTCTCTCTCTCTCTCTCTCTTTCTCTCTCTCTCTCTCTCTTTCTCTCTCACACTCATTCTTTCTCTCCCTCTCTTTCTCTTTCCCTATTTCTCTTTCTCCTTCTTTCTTTCTTTCTAGATACTGGAAAATTGTTTTATGCAAAAGCGTCTGTCCGCCCGTCCGTCTGTCCACCCGCATGTGGTGACAATAGACTCAAACCATTCAGGCAATATTCTCCAAAATCGATATTCCCCTATCGATATAATCAAACTTCGACGGCCCTATGAATCTGGAGTGAAGATTTTCATATTTGAGATACGTTACATAGAGCTTTAACATTTTCATTTTGTTCAGATGTCTCCAAATTTTTGAAATTTTTCCGCGGATTGAGCAAAGAGGGCTTGAAACAATAGCACAGGTTTGATTTCAATAAGCTCTCTGAATTTTTAAAATTTTCAAAAGTTGCAAATACGTTAATGCGAGAAAGTTTGTTTGGTTGTAGTACCACTATTTTTTGATGATGATTTGAAGAGAAAATTCTACATTTTTTCTTTTGAGAAAGCAAGAACTTCCACCATGTCGCGTAGAATGAAAAATTTCATCGTAGGAGACACAATATTTCTTTGAGAATCAGTTTGCAAGAGCGATTCTCATAAAATTATGAAGATGATATGCATGTCAACGAGTGATTCAGTTTTAAAAACCAAATGTCATGTATTCTAATGGCTGCGATAATCCTTCTGCGAATTTCGAATTTGCGTGTATAAAGAATGCAATTCAAATGCTCTCACGTAAATTCAGATGGGGTCAGATGGGTCGCGCCCACACATGCACCTGCCAATCGAAGCTTGCGGCCCATTTCACTTCGTCGGAAAAAAATATTATTGTGGTAGAAGAACCAGAAATGAAATTCTCTGAAAATTCGAATACTTGCGACAGCTAATTTTGATTCAATCCGAATTACAATAAAAAAATATACGAGTATTCCGTATATAAATTTTCCCACACTTGGTATGAATAATCTCAATAATGCTAAATGTGACAGAAATAGAAGAAAGACAATATGTGCTGCAAATCAGATCCAGTTTCGAGTATCTTAGTTTACGAATTAATAGATTGATACTTACAATTTTCTGCTTCAGAGGACAAATCAAATCTTAATGATATGAACGTCGAGACTTTTGTGTATTAGTAGTATATAAAAGTTTAATTGATACATTGAGAGCACAATTGTCCCAGTCACTACCTGCCTTCAGAATGGACTAACTGCGGTGAAGGTAGATGCCTCTCTTGATCTCAAGGCTGATCTGAGTTAGGCCAATTTTGCTTAAATTTCCTCAATTAGGTAAGTAATTAATTAATATTGCCTAAATGAAATAAAATAAATTAAATTTACTCGATCAGTACAATTATTATCAAAACAACGCATAACATTTCAGTTTCAAGTGTTAATTTATTAAACTTCATTTTATGGGGAAGCGGAAGGATTTTGTCTCAATAGTTGAGAATGAACTTTGAAACATCAAGAGTTTCTGTTTGCAGAACTTCTATTGTGAAATTTGTATCAAAAGAACTGTTACAAAATACTTGTCACCTTTCATTAGAAAGCAAAGCGTTCCCAGATCCAGTCACAGAAGTGAACGATAAAGGGATGATATTGTTCGATGCATTGGCAGGAAAAATGTGTATTTTTCTCCTCAATAGAAATCAAAAAATCTTTAACACATTTATCATTTATGTTAGGCTTTGTTGTGAACTAATTTGCATATTTGTGAATTAAGTTCTTATCCGCTCTTACGAACTACCATTAATTATGATGATCGCTAATAAATTATCAAAAAAATCAAAAACCCGCTCGTGGCTTTAGATATTACGAATTGGAACAAAATGACAACTCCTTGCGAAACTTTTATCTATTACGAATAATAATCTAATTTCAAAAAAACTATGAAAATTTATCTGTAAAATTAAAACTGAATCTAGCCTTGCTGAGTTTTCTTTTCCTTCTGAAACATTTATTTTACCGAAACATTGTCAACACAACTGATATATCAATTTCTCAGTGTTATAAGGAAATAAGTTTTTATAAACAATTTGATACATACAAGATCGTTCATACTCTAATACGCTTTACTGAGCATAATTAAAGACATGTTATACCTTACCTGTGTGAAGTATGGGATATTATCTTCAGGAAATCGAAACCCTTAACCTGTTTGTAATATCGATGCAGTTCCATCCTTGTAGATGGAACAAGCACGAATTCCGTTCCTCTGCCAATATTTAACATAAAATTTCTTATTCCCTCGGTATCTGCAAAGATAACACTTTCTAGACGCACATGTATTTACATGTATATAATGTAGTATGTAGGCATGGACAAGAACATTGTGCGATAGATGGATTGCCTCTGGATTATGTATAGTTTTCCCGTCTACCACTCCCTTCCAATCCATCATTGAGACATAATCTCAACAAGGCGCCATTATCTAACGTCAGCTTTGTTTAGTTTCGTGCTACCTTGTATACTCCCGTGCGCCCATCCATTTTCATCTTCTTTCATTGCATCTGAATTTCGGTTTTGGTAAACGTTAGACCAAGAATATTTTCACATTCTAACGCAAAAATAACTGTATAAAATCTGAAAATGAAGGTAGTCCAGAAGTTCAAATCAGAAGAACTTTATTTTCAAAGAAGGTTATTCATTTTGCCACTTCCTTAAAATAATATCCAGCAGTACGCTTTGAGGAAGGCCACAGCGTGTTGGCCGAAACGTCAGCCTGCCACGACAGAGACGCGGCTCATCCCGGATAGCTTAGACAATAGAAACTCCGGCCATGGAAGCCTAGGCAATCACACATTTTAAGATTGGTTGAGTAAACATTCACATACTTTTTTTTTAAATTTACAAATGATGTAGCTGAAGACTAAAAGTATTTTTAAATCATGAGTTAAACATAAATAAACACATAAATTTGTGTAGTATATTAGTTATAAGCAAACGTCCCCTAATATTTCATGAATTAATAAAAATAACTGTTTTTCTATACAACCTTGTCAGTCACACATTTTTCAGTGCTCGTCATGGAGAATTTCACATTTGAGAGAATAGTCAGCTGCGTTGTAGCACTTGTGTGTCTAGTCAGGTCGGAATTTGGAGATAGAAATATATTTGAATTTGGAGGTTGGGAAAAAACGAGAGATGGGAATGAGCACTTGGGAAGAGTGTTGTTTTTTGGAGTATGAATGAAATGTTTAGTGTTATAACTGCTGGAGATACTAATAACTATGTTTTATTTAATGTAATAAATTGTCAAATGTTTGGGTACTTGAGTACTTTCTGTCATTAGTTCATACTGAGGTGAAGTTAATTTGGATATTTTCTGATATTATTCTTAGATAAATACTTTCCTCCCGGTCTATAATGCGAACATTTTCAAATTTGTTATCACGGTCTAATTCTAATCTATGTTTGATAAAGGAATTTTGCCTCTTGGGTGATTTCTCAACATTATTTTGTGTTCTCATACTCCTTTAAATAATTTCTTCTAGTTTGACATATGAATGAAGATCACTTTTTTTTAAGTAATTTGATGTACCAGGATGGCTTGATCAAATCTTTTCTAATTTACCTTTAACATTTCTAACAACTTATCTCGTAATTATTAACGCATATGAGTCTTTAAATGATATTTTAAAAAATATTAAAAAAATATTTATAATTCCACAAACCTTGTACTATATAATTCCTATTTTTCGGTAACATCATCATTTAAAATAGCATCATCCTCTAACATCATAAACATAATAACATAAACATCATTTATAAATACAGATTTTACTTATTAACAAATTTAATTTTAAACTTTTTAATTCCTACGGAAAGGGATCAGAAACTGTACAGGCAATTTATTCCTGTCCATTAGTTACGGTTTATAACAAAAGTCTAACATCAATTCTGTGACGTTAACTGAATTTTGTGTTTGTAATCCACCTCCACATGTAGGTCTTCCGAGTTGGCTCAAACTTTGCTTCAACAATAAGCGGCATCCACTTTACATTACTGGCGCATCCTTTCACCCGCCTGTTTGGCCCGAAAGCTGATGGAAAGATGTGAGCCGGTTCTCGCCATCATGCGGGGGAATATCACCGCCACCTCTAGCGATAAAAATACACTACACTTACGGGATTAGTGATCTTAGCAGTTGAGCCGGAATCGCAAGTCAATCAATCAACCGCCGGTTTTCAAGTGATTCCCACCAACATTCAACTCCTTCCCTATTGCAACGGAAAGTAAGTTTACATGCTTTTCTGTGTATTCTCTTCAGAGTTTCGTATTTTAAATTTCTACAATGGTCACAACAAATTGCTCTGTGACGGAGGAACAAGTGATACATGAGCTGATTCTCTTGCTCTTAGTACGTTATTTTTAAGTAGCCGCGTGGTAAATGCCTTTCATGCTTGCCTTGCGACAAAATTTACACGATTTTCCCAACACTGTCAATTATTTTTTTTCAGATACAATATAATTATCTGCAAATATTCTCATTTTGTTTGAACGGTAATTTGCTTCACTTCTCCTTGTAATGTACTACTTCGAAATCTGATTGTTTTGTTTTTCCTTGTTTCGATGCCATTTGTTTCCGCCTGGAAATGTAGTACATCCGGATCCCTCTAAAATACATATTTCATTTTTTAAATTTTATTTTCAAAATAACCAATCATACTTGAATCATTCCAATATTAAATTAAATTATCGTAAAGAGAATAGTATCACCTCCAATTATTTTTGTGTTTCAAGCTCGTCCTTTCATACATTTTCTAACGTAGATGCTGATGATAACATTTTATGACGAAACCGCTGTTCTCAACATTTTAGTTTTGATGGAGTAAGCCCAAGGGTTAAGGGCTGTTAAGGGCTCCTGAAATGACTCGCGCTGTAATGCAGCACGCTGTTTCCCAACCCACAGTTCTCTTGTTTCCCTTCCATGAAGCTCTTGAGCCTTTGCTTCGCACGCAAGTTTTTGTGTCAACTTTTTGCATGTTTACGGCAGTGCGATATATTCTTGCACTTCCTGTAAAAAAAGACACTAACTAGTTCCGGTACTGTATTGCATTGTGTTTTAGTACGGTATATAAGTATAGTTTCTCAGGAGAGAAAAGTAGTAAATGAACACTGAAAAATCAGTGTATTTATTTTTAGTGATCCTTACAACTTCATCATAAAGTGAAACGGTTTACGTATGGTAATAAAACGTTTTGTTTGGTAATGACAACTGGCATGATGACGTTATGACTCGACTTAAGTCGAATGTCTTCTATACTTCCTAATTGATATGACATGCATTTTATGTATTATACTACTTCGGATGGTACAAGAAAATCAGACTTTTTGTCGCATCTTCTGTTGCATCAGTTGAAAAAGAGATTCTGCGAGATATGACGATTTACCCTAATGCAATGTCAATATGTTTCTCTTTTAATTCTTCATCCATTTTTATTAACGACATTCTATAATTATGATCCACTTACTATGTTTTACATAATTCGTTTTCCTTTAATTCTGAATTTTCATTTGTATGCCACTATCTAAATAATTACTTGCATTATAACCATTATTTATTTATTGATTGTCATTCCCACTCTGCATTTTGTTTTACAGCCTGAGAGGTACAATATAGACATTTAGAATTCTAAATAAAGGTACCTAAATTTCTTGTTAAATCGGAAAAACAATATCAAGTGTAATATATGATATCATCCACATCAATATACAACAAGCACTTCACTACCATAAGTGCTACAAACTATAAGTGGACTACATCGTTCTTTCCTTACTTATTGTAAAACAATATTTACTTACCACAACATCAATAACAGCAATCTGTTAACCAAGATGGATTGATTAACACTGAATTATCTTTTGTATCATGATTTTATACGCGGTAAAGGACTTCAAATAAATCGGAATTGTTGAGAAGAGCATTTTTATTGTCTTATGAGAGGTTCCATGAGACCAATCTAAATTTGATCAAAGAAATTTTAATTAACAATGATTACCCTCTGGATTATATCAATATTGCTATTTCCAAACGTCTGTCCAAAAATTAAAAAAAATGTATTTACATACAGAGGTAAACTGTGTTTCAATTCACTCATCCAATGGAGAAGACAGGAAAAAAACTATTGTCATCCCCTTTGTCAAAGGCTTTTCCTTCAAGATCACAGGTGTTTTAAAAAATTATGGGTTTGATGTAGTTTTTGACAGCCACAAAAACTCCAACACATTATCAAAACTGGCAAAGATAAACTCCATAAAAATAACAGGACTAATGTAGTTTACAAAATTGATTGCATAACACAAGGCTGCAACAAAGTCTATGTTGGACAAACTAAACGTCACCTTAAAACCAGAATCAATGAACACCAAAGAAATAGTGAAAAAAGGGTGATGACAATGCCACCTCTAAACACATCCAAATTTCTGGACATACAATGGACTGGGAGAATCCCACCATACTTGACCAAAAAAAAACAATTGGCATAAAAAGCTAATTTCAGATATGCTTTTTATTAAAAAAACAAACATCCATACTTAATGACCATAAAGATTCCTCTAACCTCAACAATATTTATGACAAATTAATTAACACATTATAGGTGATTCTCTCCCCCCTCTATTCCCTGTTAATTTTAACCCTTTTGTAAATTATGTTTCAACACATTGGTGTTCAATTTACTCCTTGTTTAGCGCAATTTCTCTCCCCTTTCTGACATTATGTGTACATACAGAGTAACCCATGGCTCCCATCCCCCTCCACTTTATCTTCTGATTCATTAAGACTTGCGCTATTTTACTGTACCGAAGTTGGCACTACCTACACACACAGTACCTTGAACCGTTGTGCATCGATCAACATGCACCGATACCTTAAACTATTAATTTCAATTGGAAAATCTTCCAAGGTAATCATTTACATTCCTCAATGCATGTCCAATATGGTCCTTTAGACCACCATTGTTTAAGATTAGAAGTGCCTGGTTTTATATTATATCTCGACATTATGGTGTAACATAACCTAGAAAATTTACAGGTACCACGTCCTTATCTCATTGTTTTTGTTTATATTTGTTTTATTCTAATAATATTAATGTAATATGTAAGATTGTAACTGATTGGTTGATGTTGACCTTTCAGACACTGAAGAGGGCCTTACAATTTAGGCCGAAACGTCTGCTTCTAATATATTTAAATTGACTGGAATCAACGTTTTTTCTTGTAATGTAAAGGACTTCAGTTCTGAGTGTGGTTTGCCTATTCTGATGCTACTTTTATATTCATTTCCCTATGTTGAGTTATTTTTAATTCCTCAATAAAACAATTACACATAAAAGACATTTTCTAAATATTTTGAAAAAATTAAATATAAAAACTGTAACACCGCTAGAAACTGACACCATGTGTTCGAACAAAGAGGCCGCTGTTTGTATAAGCTTAGCCGACCAGGCCATCTCTCAGATAGATGACCTTGACGCCGAACTTTTTGCCGGAGAGGCAGCCGAAACTTCCATTGTAGGACTTCCGCCTCTGCCCGTACCCTGCTGGGGAAGCTCTGTTGCTGTCTTGAGACGACCTTGGGCGCTAGGGGCATATATTGCTGCGACTGATTTTGGGGAAATCAATCTATCTTTTTGACTCTATGACATACATTCCAGCTTTAGGAAGTCTTTCCAAATCATCTTAACCATCATCCAATGCTCTAGATTCCCCTGAATACACGCCACTCGAAACAGGATGTATAATTGTTTTGGAATTATGTTTTGTTATTGGTTTTACTAATATATCGTGTAATCATAATCACCGGAATACATTCGATTGTATGCCTTTACCGTTCGTGTTTGTAAAAAAATATCTTAGATCGTCAATCAATCAGTTTGGCCCATGTCTCTTTCAGGCACTATGGGCCATATATTTTATAAATCGATAGATAGATATATTTGATTTACTTAGAGTTTAACACGCGGTGGTACATTTTAGGAAGTATTACACGATAAATGAAACGAATATTGCCGAATATGGTTACATTAACATAAGAAAAAACATTCAACGCAAGGCGCGCAACACAAACGCATTACATATGTATTTTATAATTTTTTCTAGCTATTTTTACACTTTCACCCGACCAGTCCAAAGTACTTCAGTAGGTAAATTGTTCCAGTCATTTATTGCTCAATTTACAAAGGTGAATTTCACGGTATCAGATCGCTGTGTTCGTGTAGAAGTTTTGAAATTATGATCCCCTCTGCTTAATTACGTCGGTTTCAGTACCTTGTTCCGAATTTCCTTCTACGAAGGGAATCTACTTACGCCTTATATGAGCACCAAGCCTGGTCGCTTTTCTTCAATTTGAAAGTGGTATTAATTCATTATGAGCTTGTCGGTTACCAGAGAATTTAGTGGCTCTTTCCTGAACTTTGCCTAGCTCATGAATTTGGCCTAGCCTGAAGAGATCCCAGGTTGTGGCCCCATATTCTAAGATAGGGCACCCTAGGGAAGTGTATGCCTGCGTGAATGCCAAGCGCATTGCAATTGACCTTCATCACTACGCATTCTATAATATTTCCCTATAATTATTTCAAAAAGTAAAACTTTTACGTCACATAATAAAGAGTTTTGTTTGGTTAGGCAGACTGAAATGCATGAGTCTAACGATGTGACGTGAGTAAATCGTCTTCTGTACTTGGTATATTTACCTTATGTCCAATGCCGGTTGCGAGAATGAAAAACAAAGCATAGAATAAAAACTGCGAAGGAAGACCAATACATAGAGCAAATGATTCTTTTGTTTTAAAACAAAACTTCAAAAAATAGCTAAATACTTACGTATTTAAAATACTTCAAATACTCGAAATGCAGTAAATACAATAACTTATTATTATTATTTTTTTATTGCAACAATTTATTGTAATTGTCAATTACAAAAAATTACTAATTGACCTTCTTAAATTTCTAAACAATAACTTATAAGTGTAACACCAAATAAGCGAAATTTCTTTTTAAAGCGACCAGTTATTCAAACAAATCATCAGACAATAAATCCCTATTTGTCGAATCTACAAAACCCGCAAAGGAAAACTGTTGTTCAACTGGCGCGGATGAACGTAAACTAGTGTTATAAGGAATAAATGCATTTTTTGTTCCAAAAAATTGTTCAGCATTTTTAATGATTTAGATTTATAGTTCAAAAATGAAGAGAATTCAAATTCAACAGCTGAAAGAGGCTTTTATTTTTGTTTCAATGAGTTTCATTCACTAGCATAATTAAAGAAACTATCCTCGTTTTCTTCGTCTGTATTTGCAGTATTTTAAGTATTGCCTTTCTTAAATACCTATTTTATGTATTTAAATACATCAGAGAAATAAATGTCCAAAAAACTCAAAAATACAGTTATTCAAATACAAAATGTCTTTAAAATACGTATTTCAAATACAAGTATTTAAATACTGCCCAACCCTGCAGGCCATAATAGCCGCAAAGTTATGGCTAGATGCGTTAAAATGACGTAAAAGTAATGCGTTTTGCTTTTATGTATTTGACCAGTTTAAAAGCATCAGCCAATGTATTCTAGTTAAAAATATTCCATTTGTGTTTTAATATTTTCCTTTCGGTTTTTTAGAAAATTTTCCTGAGGTCGTACTATTGACTCTTTCAAGAAGAGAAATAGACAAAAGAGAGTATTACATTTTTTTATGAACCATTGTAAGAATCTTAGAAAAGAAACCCTATTTAAATTATTATTATTAGAGAGAAATGTTCTATATATTCACTTTATTACTGAAAGATATTTGTTTAGAATAATATAAGAGTAAATAGATAGCTAAATATTAGCTGCGAAGAAAAATTGAAAACGGAAAAGTAATTTATCAACAATTTCATGTATTATACAAGGTCTAGAAAATAGACAACAGGGTTTTATCTTTGCCGACGAAATGGGAAAAAGGGAGAAAATGGCAGAAGAGGAAAGAGAGGGAAAGGGTTGCGCGCGTTGAGGATGCCGGTGGTGAACAAAGTATGTTAAAATAGTAATCAGTAGTATGTTGAATTTTTAATCATCAGTACGCAGCACTCTATTGATTATTTATGTATTGGATATTTTGTTTTATTTCTTCATTTTTCAAATACTGATGGAATATTGTGTCCACGTGTTTCATTGATGCACTAAAGAGCCATTTTTATCTAAATTTTTAATTTTTTATAATTTCGCTTATGTTGTAAAGTGTATTCATTCAAACAATATCAGTATTTCACATTCTCAACCTGCCAGCATCAGGACTGATAGTGACTGTATGTGTATGTGTATGTGTGTGTGTGTGTGTGTGTGTGTGTGTGTTTCGTGAAAATTGGGGTTTCATCATTACTGATTTTGGAAAACTCGGAAGTCTCTACAAAGAAAATGCATGACTCAAAACATTCATAACTTTATATTATTCAGTAAGTTAGTAAGACAAAACTGACTAAATATTGTGAGCAAGCTGATGAGAGAACGAATTATAAACCAAATCTATAGTTAATGACGTGATTTGGGGAGATTTAGTCCCCATTACGAGGTCCTAATTAATAATAGCAATAATTACATGCATAATTAATACACAAGGATCGGTTATAAATTCAACAATTCTGTTGTTTCCACATCATTTGTACGTTCATATTTCGCCTAATTTTATTTACTATCTTTTAAACGTGTGCATTTCAACAGATTATCCCCTATTTTATATTCTAGTATTATATTGATGTTGATAACTTCCTAAGAGGCTTGAGAGTGTTTTGCGAATTTTAGATCGCTGCTGTAAAAGTGGTTTGGGTTTTAAATGAAGAAGCCGAGATCTCTCCGTAATGAAAACATGCGATGCCTTATTACAATCAAAATGGATTAAATCGCACTGACCTTAGGAGGAAAACAGATAAAAGCTCTTAGCGTAGCTCACGTTTCAAACATGGTTATGAAGCTCAGCTTCGCAGGATGTCGCGCAAAATGAATATATCGATTTCTGCTTGCCACTGCTGGCCAAGGCTGGATTATGGTGAAAATGAAGGTGATGCATTAGCGTAGAGGCTGGATTCAAGTTTCTAACTTTTCACTTCACATAAGAAGGTCATTCTCCTATTCAGTAGTGCATTTCTTCTTCAAACGTGCTTCTATGTGTAATTCAGCGTAAATATTTCCAATATTCACTAGTGTACAGGATCAAAGGTGTCAAAAAATGTAATAATTAGCCATTCAACTTTCAAAGCGCGGTGTTGTTGAAGCTGCAGTAATCGCGGATGTGACGGAATTTCGAATACCTTGCAAAGCGTTTTCCAGAGGCTGAAGGAGCCGGAGGGGCTGTTGAGAAAAACCAGCGCGGTACGTGAGGGGAAGAACGTTAGGCGGGGGAAGTAGCCGTGAGGCGTGAGGCAAGAAGCAAGATGCGAGGGACGTGGAACATGAGGCGAGGAGTGTGAGGCGTGGGGCGTGGG
>BLKR01011434.1:0-32609 GCA_011170035.1 Teleogryllus occipitalis
AAAATTTTCAATTTGTTTCCATTTATATAAGCTTCGAACGTATAAGGTGCTAATAAATCTTTACTGGAAGTTTTTAAACAATTAACATGCTCAGATCCTATATTCTTTTCAACCATTTTTTCTTTTAATTTTGGGCAAAATGGTTTTATATGTCCTATACCATTACAAAAATAACAATGTACTTCTTTCCTTTCTTCGAATCCTTCCTCAATTTTCTGTTTAGTATCAATTTTTTTATTACTTTCTTTTTGAATTTTGGATTTCTCATAGCATTTGGTAGCATCAGCTGATTTATAAAACTTATTTTTTTGTTCTAGTAAATATTGATCACAAGTTTTCAATTTAAAATTTTCTCTAGTAATGTAATTTTCTAATTCTTCAACTATGTCTCTAGGTTTTGTATATTTAGTCCATTTGCTAACTAGATGCTCTTTAACTACAAACGGCACGCATCGTTTTATTTGTTCCGTTATTAGTAATTCCTTTAGTTCCTCAAATGAATATACATTTACGCCTTCTAACCAACCATTAAGACTTATTTTTAGCTCATAAGCAATATCTTTCCACGTTTTATCTGGTGTTTTTCTGATCGAAAAGAATCTCTGTCGTAATTTTTCTGCGGTTACTTTGTACTTACTCAATAATATTTTCACTATTTCATCATAATCTTTTACTTCCCCTACCATTTCTCTCGTTATATATTCAGCATCATGTCCTGGCAAATGTGTCATTAACAAAGGTCCCCATTGGTCTTTAGAAATGTCATCAGCAGAAGCAAAATTTTCAAATTGTTGAAGGTATAAAGAAATATCATTTTCATTTGATTGAAAATGTTTCATGCACTGTGTGAGTTTCAAGGAAATTTTACTTTGTAATCCCTGAGTTAATTGACCTTCATTATTTATATTATTTGTTTCAGAAGTATTTCTCGACATCACCTTACACTTTTCCAACTCAATTTTTGCCAGTTCAATTTCGTGTTTCTCCCTTCGTATCCTATCCTCCCTTTCTTGTTCCTCTTTTTTTAATCTATCCTCCCTTTCTTGTTCGTGTTTCTCCCTTCGTATCCTATCCTCCCTTTCTTGTTCCTCTTTTTTTAATCTATCCTCCCTTTCTTGTTCCTCTTTTTTTAATCTATCCTCCCTTTCTTGTTCCTCTTTTTTTAATCTATCCTCCCTTTCTTGTTCCTCTTTTTTTAATCTATCCTCCTCCTCCAACCTTACCGTTTCTAAAATCTCTTTTACTATAGTTTCATTATAATCCTCTGTTTCAGATATTTTTTTTATAATATTCTTAACAGTTTCTTTCTCCGAAACCTCGCAGTTCAATTCCCTAGCTAAACTGATTAATTGACTTTTCTTACATTTATTTAAAAAAGCCATTATCTTTGTTTGACCAGTTCAACAAGGAAACACTCTTAAATTAATCTATCTGAATACCCGTTTCACACACACATCAGCTGTCACTCACGTTTCAATCTGACAGTTTCTAGGCTCCTTCAAAATCTCCAGACATGGTTAAACATTCCACAGTTCTCCTTCGTATAAATTTTCACTCCACGCAGAACCACCACTGCAATTAATACGTCTTGATTACCGACCACAGCAACCACCCACAGTTCAGACTGATGACTCTGACTCTTTGAACACCTTTTTCTGCGAACTACAAATCCAGGCATACCACGTTGTTCCACCACGTTGTTGCAACCTTTTCTTCTAATAATTTCCACGTCGTCCCACCACGTTGTTGCAACCAATTCTTTTAACAATTTCCACGTCGTCTCACCACGTTGTTGCAACCAATTCTTTTAACAATTTCCACGTCGTCTCACCACGTTGTTGCAACCAATTCTTTTAACAATTTCCACGTCGTCTCACCACGTTGTTGCAACCAATTCTTTTAACAATTTCCACGTCGTCTCACCGCTGCCACCAGTTTTGTAACGTCCAAGTTACCTTGCCTTATTAATTTGCCGTTACAATTTTATTCATCCATACAACATCATTGTTTTATGTTGTATCGTCGCTAATCCAAATATCTTTAGTGACGTCTTTCACTCTTCATGTAACACATGACATAGTTCTTTTTTTTTTTTTTAAAGAAACAATTTATTTAACCTTCAGAGGATGCATACAAATCTTATTTCAATTTCTGTATCAACATTCTTTCCTTTTTGTGTCTATCAATCTGCATCAACAGCCTTCAAATTAAATATCAACACTTTTGTTACTATCGTAACATTTAACAATCAAAAGTTAGTTTACAATATTTGTTTATAAATTTAAGTTAACCTTGTGGCAAACCTGCCAGCGAAGTTGAAACGTTACGGGGCGGAGGCGGGGCGGAGGCGGGGCGGAGGCGGGGCGGAGCGGGGCGGAGGGCGGGGCGGAGGCGGGGAGGCGGGAGCGGAGGCGGGGGCGGAGGCAGGGCGGAGGCAGGGCGGAGGAAGGCAGGGCGGAGGCGGGGCAGGCGGGGCGGAGGCGGGGCGGAGGCGGGGCCGGAGGCGGGGCGGAGGCGGGGCGGAGGTGGGGCGGAGTCGGGGGCGGAGGCAGGGCGGAGGCAGGGCGGAGGCAGAGGCAGATGGGAGCGGAGGCGGGCAGAGGCAGACGGAGGCGAGGTGAGGCAGGGTGAGGCAGGGGGGTGAGGCGGGGTGAGGCGGGGGTGAGGCGGGGGTGAGGCGGGGGTGAGGCGGGGGTGAGGCGGGGAGTGAGGCGCGGCGGAGGCAGAGGGGCGAGGCGGGGCAGAGGCGGGGCGGAGGCAGGGCGGAGGCGGGGCGGAGGCGGGGCGGAGGTGGGGCGGAGGCGGGGCGGAGGCGGGGCGGAGGCGGGGCGGAGGCGGGGCGGAGGCGGGGCGGAGGCGGGGCGGAGGCGGGGCGGAGGCGGGGCGGAGGCGGGGCGGAGGCGGGGCGGAGGCGGGGCGGAGGCGGGGCGGAGGCGGGGCGGAGGCGGGGCGGAGGGGGGGCGGAGGCGGGGCGGAGGCGGGGCGGAGGCGGGGCGGAGGCGGGGCGGAGGCGGGGCGGAGGCGGGGCGGAGGCGGGGCGGAGGCGGGGCGGAGGCGGGGCGGAGGCGGGGCGGAGGCGGGGCGGAGGCGGGGCGGAGGCGGGGCGGAGGCAGGGCGGGAGGCAGGGCGGAGGCGGGGCGGAGGCGAAGGGTGAGGCGGGGGTGAGGCGAAGTGAGCGGGTGAGGCAGGGGGTGAGGCAGGGGGTGAGGCAGAAGGGTGAGGCGGGGAGTGAGGCGGGGGCGGAGGCAGGGCGGGAGGCAGGGCGGAGGCAGGGCGGAGGCAGGCGGAGGCGGAGCAGAGGCGAGGCGGAGGCGGGACAGAGGTGTGGCAGAGGTGGGGCGGAGGCGGGCCGGAGGCGGGGTTAAGGCGGGGAAGATGTGGGGCAGAGGAGTGGCGAAGGCAGAAGCAGAGGTAGGATAGAAGCAGGGCGGAGGCGGGGCGGAAACGGGGCGGAAACGGGGCGGAGGCGGGACGGAGGCGGGGCGGAGGCGGGGCGGAGGCGGGGCGGAGGCGGGGCGGAGGCGGGGCGGAGGCGGGGCGGAGGCGGGGCGGAGGCGGGGCGGAGGCGGGGCGGAGGCGGGGCGGAGGCGGGGCGGAGGCGGGGCGGAGGCGGGGCGGAGGCGGGGCAGAGGCGGGGCGGAGGCGGGGCGGAGGCGGGGCGGAGGCGGGGCGGAGGCGGGGCGGAGGCGGGGCGGAGGCGGGGCGGAGGCGGGGCGCAGGCGGGGCGGAGGCGGGGCGGAGGCGGGGCGGAGGCGGGGCGGAGGCGGGGCGGAGGCGGGGCGGAGGCGGGGCGGAGGCGGGGCGGAGGCGGGGCGGAGGCGGGGCGGAGGCGGGGCGGAGGCGGGGCGGAGGCGGGGCGGAGGCGGGGCGGATGCGGGGCGGAGGCAGGTCGGAGGCGGGTCGGAGGCAGGTCGGGAGAACGTCGGAGAAACAGATCGGAGGCGGGTCAGGCAGGTCGGAGGCGGGTCGGAGGCGGAGTCGGGGCGGAGTCGGGGCGGAGTCGGGGCGGAGTCGGGGCGGAGTCGGAGGCGGGGCGGAGTCGGAGGCGGAGTCGGGGCGGAGTCGGGGGGAGTCGGGGCGGAGTCGGAGGCGGGTCGGGGCGGAGGCGGGGCGGAGGCGGGGGAGGCGGGGCGGAGGCGGGGCGGAGGCGGGGCGGAGGCGGGGCGGAGGCGGGGCGGAGGCGGGGCGGAGGCGGGGCGGAGGCGGGGCGGAGGCGGGCCAGTCGACTCGGCCGGTGTGGGGTAGCAGGGTAGAGGGCGGCGTGTCTCGTACGCTACGCAACGACGCGCACTCAGCGCCTTTGTGCGTGGAGTCGTTTGCCTAATAACGCCCCGCCCCGCGCCGCCCGCTCTTCCCGGCCGCGCGGCGCCCTCTGCCCTTGAGGCCGAAGCCGAAGGAGCTCCCCATTAAGTTTATCATCATTTATAATGCAGAGGCCTCCGCCGCCGCTGGGCGCGGAAGAAACGGAGGGGGCCTTGGAAAAGAGGAGGCCGCGCGGAGGCTGCGGGTGCAGGCCACGGGGCGGGGGACCTTACACGCCGGAGCCAATACCGGATGAGATACCCCAGGGCAACAGCTGTTGCCACAGAGGCACTTCTGTCCCGGAAGTAATAGGTTTCGAGTCCCGACGACGGAGGATTTTCTGCCTTAACTTCATAGCTACTCGATTGATTGATTGGTAGTGATTTCGGGCTTGTCAACGTCTAGGATCAATATTCCCGTAAGTGTAGTGTGTTTTCTTGTTCGGGACGTGGCGGTGGTCTTTCCCCGCCTGATAGCAAGATCCGGCATCGACCTACCGTCCGCTAGCGGGGTTTTCCCCAACCAGAGGTATTTCCCACCAGCGAGGCATCGCTCCAACCAGGAAAAATTCTAAGCTCCCGACCGGTCTTCTGGCATGTGTGGTATTGTAGTACTTGTTAGTGCTGGTGTGTTTATAAGGGGTGAGAATAGGACAGGAAATGCCCGTTTTTTAGGGTGGTGCTCCGGTATTTGCCTGGTGTTTTTCGGAGAAACCACGGAAATCTACCGATCAGAGCAGCCGACCGCTAGAATTCTCCAGACAGTGAATGAATTCGACATGGCTGACAAGCTACTGTCGAAAATCCTGCCACCGTCGGGACTCGAACCTAGGACCTCCCGGTCAGAGGGACTTTGATGGCATCTGTTAATGCCCTGAGCCGTCTCTGTTCGGTTGCTAGCTCGAGTTCAGCCGCTGTTTGGATCAGAGCGTCTGCTCCGCCCTTAGACACACGCACACACACAAATACACACACACACACACACACACACACAGAGTTACATCCACTAAGTCATCATGCACGTCGGGAGACCAGTCGAGAGCTCTGAGCTTGTTACTATTGAGGCTGTGCCCTTCTACTCGCGATGAGTAAACAGATGAAATTCCCGCTAGCCGACGTGTAGGGCAGCGTGGGATTTCAGTTTAGAATCGGGAGGAACATCGGCTGATCCCGCATTAAACTTGCATTCAACTTTTGGGACTAATGACCACAATATTTGACGCGCCTTAAAAAATTCATTCCCTCTGAGTCTTGGATTTGTAGCTTAACCGCGTAAGAAAATCCTTCCACTCTTCATGCACCAAAATTTAGATTAACACTAGAAATCTAACCATACCAGTCCGCTTTTGCCGGACTAGTTCCCGTCTGCTGCTCAACAAAATGTCGTCATGCATTCAGTGTCGGTGTCACTTGACGTTTGTTCCTTCATCTCATCGATGAATGACACTTGTGTTTTGATAAAAATTATTTAATTATTCCATAGATACAGATCACAACCCTACCAGGAGAAAAGAGTCCCTCAACCCGTTACCAGGAGAAGAGCGTCAATCAACAAAGTTCACATTTTCCTCTAAGGTTCTCTCGACACCCCATCGCGTCTCAGACCGAGAAGCGTAGTTACAACGTTCTTTGGACAACATTTCGTCAGCCATAGTAGGTGTGCCAGTTGTGGAGCGTCAGTTCTCTTGGAAAGAAGTAGCCACGTTCCTAAACTTTCTGGCGCCTTTGGATCCCGAGGAGGAGGTGGAGGAGGACTCTTTCCCTTCACCCAAGAGACAAGATAGGCTAACAAGGTCTCTCCTTCAGCGATGCATTTTCAGCATTTCATTCATCAGTCCAGTCATCATAAGAATACTGGAGAAATCTTTTTCCCTGCTAGAATTCTTCCTATAAATTGCATGTTTACATCAAGCTGAAGATTGGAAAATTTGTTATTTTCATCGATTTTCTTTCAGTCTTAATTCGCATATCAACGCATTGTTAACTTGTTTCTTTGTAATGTGGACTGCTACGACACCATCTGCACGACTTAAAACAAGTAGTGCATGAGATATTGATAACAATCCGGAGCCCTGTATCATAACATGGAGTCATTTAAAGAATCTCGGTATTCATAGTAAACTGTATTTATCTTCAAATAAAATGAATGTAAAAAGCTTTCAATATGTATACTCCAGGTGTTGCAAGGGCATTGGCGTGTGACTGATAGATCTTGTGGCTATAAAATATTCAAAATGAATGATTTAGAACAACTGTGAAAATAGTGTTAGTGTTCATCTTCCATTTTGGAGAGGCAAAATTTCTTTGTTATTCCAAAGACTTCGGTTTTAGCATGCTTCTGTAGGGAAAGTATCATCATTATTTATTACGATGCTAGGGTCTAATCCTTATGACTATTCATGGAATTAATGAACGATTTTTGGATAGTTTGTGGGGAAACCGAAAAAAAACAAGAAAATTTGCAGTGTACCTGCACTGTCCATCCCAAATTCCACTGATCCATCAAAATTTTAATCTCAAGGTGATGCAAGAAGTACGACTTCTACGTCATGGATCGGATCTAATTCAGAGCTTGACTCTGTGCCTTCAACCTATAAATTGTTAAATAATTCGGAGTAATAATCAAGAGATCAATTTGCAGTTATGAAGTGTTGTCTCTGAGAAATGGGGGAGAGGGAAGAGGAATTAGGAACTTGGAGACGGAGCACATTGTGCATATCAATCACAACATGAAAATCAGTATGCAAATGAATCTAACCGAATTATTAATTGTTCAATAGATATAACAATAAAAATATATTGATTTTTAAAATGACATTAATTTACTGACAGTGGATAGAAAACCTATCTTTGGCGTCCATCTATGCAATTTAATTTTTATCACGCCGAACTTTTATTATTTACCTTCATTTCATTATTTTAATAATAATGAATGTCTGTTTCCTAAGAACATACTAAAAACACTGTACGATACGTCAGTGCATTATAATCCAACAAAATAGATTTTTTACGGTAAACAAGTCTATCCAGTTATTATCTTGAACACATGTCACAAATACGGAATGTTTGACGTCGCCTTGCAGCTACTTGCTTTCTCTTGTTCAAACTGTTAAAAATTCTCCGTTCCATTTCAAGCGCTTTCAGACAATTCTGACGCAACAGCAGTTTCCTTCCGTTTGACACCGCTTTTGGCACACGTCACCTCCTTTAATCCTGTTGCTCCGAGGACGAGAAAATTTTTATCATTCACCCAACTAATCAACCACCCCACATCCAAAAATGGTGATAACAGGAAATTTGCGTACTGATTACTTTAACTAATTTGTCACGTTGGAGCATAACGTTTACTGAAACCTAAGCGGTCAAGATACTTCATCTTCCATATTAAATCGGATGACCTGTAGTTAACGGATACTTTTGTGAAATTATACTTTTGTGTACTTTTGTGAACATTCCGAGAAAGCGAAAACAATCACGACACAACTGCACGGAATGCATCCACAAACGTACATCAGATCGGAAACAGGCCGTGAACAAAAGATGGAAAGAAACAAAATCTAACGACGGAAGTGAAACTGGTTTGAAAGTAATAATTTTCACTCCTGTTATATTCAGACTTTATAGAATGTTATTTAGTAGATAGAATTGTCGGTTAAGAAGCGTTTGTTTTCAATGTATTTTTAAGAATTAAAGAGAGCGGATTTATTCATAAAAATCAAAAAGAAGAAAGAGAACTTTGCACGTGCATGATTTTTCCAACCCCGAACTGAACAGGCCGAGAAGGCGCAAACAATCACGACACAACTGCACGGAATGCATCCAAGAACCTACATCTCATCGGAAACAGGCCGCGAACCAAAAGACGGAAAGCAACAAAAAACCAACGACGGAAACGAAACAAAAAAAAATCCGGAGGACCCTCCTCCTCTAACCCTTAGCAAGTTCCGCCCTCAGACGGCGGGAATCACAAACATAAACAGAACACAATCAAACAATCGATAAGAAACAAAAGAAAGCGCAGCCTTCCCTCGCGGCGGTAGTGGCGGTGGCGGCGGCGGCGGAGGTCGGGTGTGGGGTGGGGGGAAACGCTACCGTCTGTCGAGACGGGGGAGGGGCATACATTAACACCCCTTCTCCAACTTCCCCTTCCACCGCCGCCGCGTGCTCAATTTTTCACCCCCGGAGGGGGACAGGGGGGAGGTGAAGACAGCGACGGATGACGACGGAGCCAGAAGCTGTTTTTAAAATCGAGAGGGCGCTCCAAGGTAGATTTAACAATAAAAGACGCTATGAAAGATGTCGGAGGCGCGGAGGGAAGTCGCTTGATTTAGAACGGGGCGGCGGATGAGGGGGTGATGGTGGGGGCGGTGGTGAAAGGAAGACTGAGGAGGAGATAGAGGTGGTGAGAGTTGAGTATGAAAATAAGGGGAAAACTTCGAAAATCTAGATCCGTGCCATTCTAAGTATCTTTACCATCCTGGTGCCCTGATAGTGAAACCTACTGTACTAATGCGGCCCGTGCAAACTTTTCAAACAATATCCACTACCACACATGCCTGGATACCGGGGGAAAACTTAGAGCTTGTCCCGGCTGGGGCGGTGGCTCGCTGGGGGGAGATACCTGATTGGAGAAAACCCCGGTAGCGGACGGTAGATTGGTGCTGGATCTCGCCATCCAGCGGGGGAAGAACACCTCGGCCTCCCAAGGAGAAAACATGCACTACACTTATAATATACACATATTCGTACTCGTGTAAACGATGAGAAATATTTCTAACTTTGTGTTAATATAAGTTGGAATTTTTCTGTAGACTTGGGACACTAAAATTTAAATCAACTAATGAAGTACTGTGCCTACAAAACAACTTGGTTTTCTTACGACATCAACTTTTATTTGCCCGCTTGTACACTCATCTCAAAATGTTTTCTACAAAGTATAAGGGCAATTTTGTCAATGGCTTTGCGTAGTTTAATTTCGGTAATATGTCGTAACTGTGATTATTGTTTGTTTGTTAATATGATTATCAAGTTCAAGATTGTTTAATGAAAATTTTTTTAAAAAATTTTAACCCCAAATTTCAATATATAAATTAAAATTAATAAATGCCCTTAACTTTTTGTATTAATATTTATCAATGTTAATCATTAAAAGTGCATCACTATGCATATGAGTTCATTTATTTTACGTGTTCTTTTATGTATTATTTTATTTTTCATTTTTTTCGTATTATAATAATGAAATAAAATTTCAAATTGGGTAACTGCAGGACGCTTCAAATTCGGGTATCTGCATTTATTATATTTCAAAATCATTTGATATTTTAATTTTTTTTAATGTTTTTATTTTCTAGATCTATTCCAACCCAAAGAATTGTGTTTTTAATAACCATCGAATTCATATTCATACGTCACTGTTGCAGTGCCCAAAACAATCCATAGTTATTGTGTGCGCGTCTAGAATTTCGTTTTTGAACATGCTTTGCTCTCCGCCTTAACATATTCCAATCTTTAAGGTTCTCTTTCTTCGCAGCCGAGCACCCCATTACTCCACCGACATAAACAGCCAAGTACGTTAATTGTATAAGGCGGGCGGCGCGGATTCCAATTATCGCTTTATGACGTCATAGAATGGGCGCCGCAACGCGAGCGGTTGGCCCAGGCGCACACCGTTTTACGGACGCCGCCGGGGTAGAGTTAAGGGTTCGTTCCTCGGGAAGTCTTTATGAACGCGGCAGCCGGCTGACGCGAAGAGCTGTGGCCCCAATCGGCAAGAAATTGGGCACAAATAATCACATTGTGGTTCAGAATTAATCTCTGAGTTTCTAGTAAGTCAGCTTACATGGAACCCGGGAAACCACGAAAAGTTTGGGCAGAATGGCAGGCACATTATTGAACCCAGGTCTCCTGAATGCGAAGCTACGCTATAAGCCACTTCGCTGGGTTGAATAAAACTTCTTAGTAATGGAGTGGCAAATTATAAAATTTTACTTTCTCGTATTCTACTGACGTAGTGGACAAAGTATTGTAATGCTGCAAGATTAAACGATAATTTTTCGACAGAAAAACGACGCGTTTTGTGAGTCCCTAGTATAAAAATGCTGCATAATTCTAGCTTCTATATGTAGTATATAACTTCTAATATATATATATATATATATATATATATATATATATATATATATATATATATAACTTCTAACGGGTTATCAGAATTCATGTTTGCGTCAAAAAATCTATCCATCCGTCAGTGAACAACTCTAGAGAGCGAACGATACGCAAGATTTCACCAAAATTGTAATTACTGTATCGATATGGCTGATGTTGCATCCTCTTGAACTTAAAACGATGCCTGAAAAAAGCCTGAAGGATATTTCGAAAATTTTCTCAAAATAACTATTTTCTTTCTTTCGTGTAGTAAAAGGTACGCTTGTAACAATGACGCCGAACCGATGCTTGTTGAATTCTCAGAATTTTCGAATATTGTAAAAGTTACACAATGTGAGAGAGTATGTTCTGTTTGCATTACTAGTGGCCAATGAACGACTGATAGGAAATTTCATATGACGCAGTTACACATGTGATATTGCCTCTGAATGGTAAGCAGAATCAGTTCATCCTGCACTGATAGATGGCAATCACATGACACACGGAGTTCTACCCACCGCCAATGACTATCAAGTTTATTCTCTCTTTTTCTTGAGGTCGCTTTTCAACTACTAAGGTCATACCACAACTACTGTAAGTAATATTGGTTTTGTAACTTCGAGGTTAATGGTAACGGTAGCGGTAACGGTAACGATAGCGGTAACGGTAACGGTAGCGGTAACGGTAACGGTAGCGGTAGCGGTAGAGCAGAACTCGCATACTCGTATACGGACACACACAAACATCTATGCTCCGGACGGGATTCGAACCCGCGACCTCTCATGCACGATGCAGCTACGGCTCTTCAGTTTTTTCTTTACTTCTGAGCTTTGGCCAAAAAATTTATCGAAATCAGAGCAGTCTCATTTGATGCATGCTTGGAAAAGGCGATGCACGTTCCCAAGGATTCAAAACTATGTGGCTGTGCATCAGGGCTAAGCAAAACTAAATTGATGCATGTAGTTGGCGTTTTAAGCATATGACTTATTACTGTTCCAAAAGCATATTCTGGCAACGTTGCCGAAGGCATGGTTATACCACGTTTAATGACTCAATTGGATGGTGATTAATTACCGATTAAGGATGACGAGGGAGTTCATGTGTAGTTGATACTGATGAAAATGAAATGAACGTCTGTACAGAAACAGTGGAATGAGGATCGAGCAAAACCAGAGTAAGCCCACAAAATCCGTTACAAATTCCCGTTTTTTTTAACGATAAATTTCGAATTTCTACAAAGGCCGAAAACCGCTATCTCTTAGGGACTTTGTTCAACGAAAAACTGCAAAGTTTTGCCCGTTTTTTTTCGCCTTTCAAACCATCGTGCGACGCCGCGATTCGAGAGCTCGCCACCAGATGGTGCTGGCGTCGCCGCGGCGCTGTAAAAATATGACTGACTCGCGGCGCGGTCGCGGGGGCGGTGGTGGCGGTGGTGGTGGCGGCGGAGATGGCGGACTGGCGGAGGCGAACGTCGTCGACGTCGGTGGGGTAGAGAGTAAGAGAAGCCTATTACGTGCGGATAGACGTTCATGTTTTATTTAAATTAAAAAATTCTTTTACAAATGGGGCGAGCGGAAAGAGAGCCGGGGGGTGGGGGGAGAGGAGGCGGCAGGTTTTTCGCGAAGGCAACGGGTTTCCGGCGATGGGGTCGGCGCGGCGCGGTGCGTGGGGCTATCGCAGGCATTTCCCTGCCATTAGCCAGGGCGGCGGAGGGCGCTGCAGGGCGGGTGGTAGGGAAAGGGGTTTCTTTCTCATCGACATGCAGCGGAGGGCTCGCCGACCGGCGCCTGGCGCGTGGGTGAGCCCTCAGCTGGTGCTTGCCGCCGTCACCACCCATGCCTTGGGGAACGCCTTCAACGCCCGTCTTGGCTACGTTTGTACTCGTACTCACAATCGCACTCTCGCACTCGTTTTGGCCCTCACTTTTGTTCTTGCCCTCGCCCTCTTTCCGACTCTCTCGATCGGGCATTCGCTCTCGCCCTCGTTATCCTCTTTTTCGTCCTTGCCCTCACTCTGTTTCTCGCCCTCGCCCTTGTTCAGCCCTCATCCTCGTTCTTACTTTCGTTCTCGTTATCGCACTCGCTTTCGCCCTCGCCCTCATCCTCGTTCTCTTCCTCACTCTCACCCTCTTTCTCGCTCTCGATCTTGCCCTCGCACTCGCCCTTGCCCTCGCCGCCTTTCTCGCCCTCGCTCTGTCTCTCATACTCGTTGTCATCCTCATTCTCACCCTTATCCTCATTTTCGTCTTCGCCCTCACACTCATTCTCGCTCTCATCCTCATTCTTGCCCTCATCCCCATTATCGCCTACGTTCTCGCCTTCATCCTCATTCTTGTCCTCGCCCTCCCTCTGTTTCTTGCCCTCATTCTTGTCCTCGTATTCGCCATCGCACTTGTCCTCAACTTTGCTTTAGCTCACCACATCCCTTCACCCATCACCTTCACGTCCGTTCGCCCCCGCTCCTCATCCTCGCCGACGCCCTTTTCCCCGATTCTGCTCTCGACCTCGCTTTAGCTCCCGCCATCACCTTCGCTCTCTCCTTCGCCTTGCTCTCGTTCTATCCCAGACCCTCCATTTCACCCCTCCTTCTCGCCTTTTGCCTCTCGCTTCATCTTCGACCTCAAGTCGCCATTACCACCTTCATTATTCCCCTTTTTGTTCGCCTTAGCCCCAGTCCAAGACGTTTGCCCTCAGCTTCATCATGTCTCCTTCGCCACCTGTCACCTTCACTTTTTCCCCTGTCCTCACCCCTTTCCCCATTCTCAGTTCTTTAGTCGCTTTCTTCCATGTCATCGCGTTTCTTCCCGATTCATCTTTGCATTACTACCCACAATCTCGAACAGAACCTACCATTTTTTCAACATCTCCGACCCTAGCCCTGCTCTTCCCTGCCTCCACTTTCTCGTCGAACCCCGCTCGAGTACTTCCACGTGTTCACATTGTTCCCCGTTCTCATTCACGCCCCACCGATTGTTCTCTCCCTCAATCGACCTCTTTCCTCATCCGACACCTCGCCATGACTTTGCACTATCACACGCACTGGACAACAATTTGCCCTTGCAACCTTCTTCTAACTTGGCATTTTCCTTCAACATCTTTCTTTCCCTGTTTTCACTCCCACTCCCTCATCGTCCCACTTTCACACTCCCTGCGCCGTCTCTCGTGTGCTTTTACTCTCAACTTTACCTTCTTTTATATCTTACTCTGATCCAATCTCAAAATCGAACAGTCTACTCCTGTGAGTAGCTTTGTCCAATAGGACTAATCCTATTTTGGTTTCTCCTTCTTTAGTACATGTTGCTATCATTCTCTGAAATATCGCGCGCTGCAATCGTCACAATTCCCATCATTGCTCTTGACGTCTTTTCCGGATTGTCGCATTCATTTTGCCGCTGCCGTGACTGCTGACTCTTTCCTTACTTTTTTTTTTTTTTTTGTAAAACAGATTGTGCATTGCCACTCATGAAGTAATCATACGGATAGCATGCTCCATTTCTCTTGTTGCATCGCTCCTTCTAATTGACTTTTTTCTGTATGTACAATTTTTTAGTATAATGTAATACGAAATGTCGTTTGTTCTGGTCATTCTTCAAATTGTTTCAAGTTTATCAATGAAGATTTTTCAAAGCAAGACATTGGGGATTAATTTTCAAAATATATAGAAAATAAACTAACATTTCGAAATGCGTTTTGTAGTAATAGTTCATGTTTTAAACATGTGTGATATCTTTACAGAAATGTAATGTCAATAACAAAAATAATTTTAGGGGATTTACTGCTCGTTCGCCTACCTGACACCCCAGTATCCTAATACTCCAACATCCTGATGCCCCCACGCTCCGACATCCCGACTGGGAGAAGTGGCTCAGTGCATCAACTGATGTCACTGCAGCGTCCCTGACAGGCAGGTCCTAGGTTTCCACTCCCCACGGCAGCAGGATTTTCGACACTAGCTTTTCAGCTAGGTCGAATTCAGTCGCTGCCTGGAGGAGAATTCTATCTGCCGGCTGCTCTGATCGGTAGTTTTCTGTGGTTTCTTCGATGAACACCAGGCGAATGCCGGAGCAGTACCCTGACAAATGGACCACGGACTGCGCGCGATCTTTCCTTCCTCTTCCTTGTCCTATCCTCACCCCTTAAACACATACCTACACTGGTATGCACTACACTACCACACATGCCCGAAGACCCGTCGGGGACTTAGAACTTTTTCCGGATGGGGTGGCACATGCCTCACTGGTGGGAGATACCTGGTTGGGGAAAACCCTATTAGCCGATGGTAGGTCGTCGCCAGATCTGTTCATCCAGTGGGGGACGACCACCGCCACATCCTGAACAAAAACACGCTGTACACGTACGGGACTAATGACCATAGTAGTTGACGCGCCCGGAATCAGTAACAATGAATCAATCAATCCGACATCCCGACGCTTCGACAATCTGACGCTCCGACAATCTGACGCTCCGACAATCAGACGCTCCGACAATCTGACGCTTCGACAATCTGACGCTCCGACAATCTGACGCTCCGAAAATCTGACGCTCCGACAATCTGACGCTCCGACATTCCGACGCTCCGACGCTCCGACATCCCGACGCTCCGACATCCCGACGCTCCGACATCCCGACGCTCCGACATCCCGACGCTCCGACATCCCGACGCTCCGACATCCCGACGCTCGGACATCCCAACGCTCCGACATACTGACGATCCGATACCCCCACTCTCTGACATCCCAACTCCATTCCTAGAAACTTCGAGACCTCTGGCCAACACCTCTGCCGCCTGGCAAGCACGGCTGGCCACGAGGCGGCAGAGTTAGCGCACGAGGGAGCGAGGGAGGCAGCAATCCGGCGGCGACAGTAGCGGTGGGCCCGCCCCCTCATCTCCGCTTCGCGTCATCCTACATCCCCTCCCACTCCCTCCTCTCCCTTCCCCTCCCCCTCCCCGCCCATTTTCTCGGCGGAAGAGAGAGCGGGACGGCGACGACAACGGCGACGACTTTTTGATGTTCTTTTGTTCTTGGGCGAGCTCCGCGCCGAGTCGCGCGGCGCCGCTCGTGTATTTTTTTTCTTATCCCTCGCGAGACGAGGACGGCGCCGCGGGTTGGGAAGATAAAGGAGAAGGAGATGCGCGGAACCCGCACCAGCCACCGCCGTGGCGGAGAAAGAAACAATACGCGGCCAGCCGCTAGTGAAATGCAACGGGAGAGCGGAATGTAGCCGGGCGGAAGGCTAGGCGCTGCACCCTCCTAGATAGTCGGTGTATAATGCGTTTAGCGTGCGATGGAAGAATTCATGAAGGACCACAATGCTGCATTTAAAAGGAATGGTCGCCGGGTATTATTATTATTATTATTATTATTATTATTATTATTATTATTATTATTATTATTATTATTATTATTATTGGCGAATTCTCCCCAGAAATGGAAGACGTTAAGCAAGTAACTCGATCAATTTTTCTTTGAGTTCTTCTTGTTGATCCAATAGGCTTTAATTCTTTCCGAGAAGGCTCGTTTACGTTCTTCTGACCATTTTGGTCTGTACTGATTTTGTTTAGGTTGCTCTGACATAACTTCCCATTTGTCTACTTTGTGTCTGAAGGTGTCTCTTTCTAAAATGTCTGCTGGACTTATGTTTGCGTTTTTGAGGTCCTTTCTAATTTCATCTAGCCAAGGTGTGGAATTTTTAAGTGACGTTATATAATTTAGTATCCTTTTTGTCAGTCAATATTTCAGTAGTCTGTTGAGATGACCAAAGAATTTCATTCGCCTTTTCCTAATATCAATTTCGATTATTATTATTATTATTATTATTATTATTATTATTATTATTATTATTATTATTATTATTATTATTATTATTATTAATGATCAGTATTACTATTATTGTTGTTATTATTATTGTTATTATTATTGTTATTATTATTATCATTATTATTATTATTATTACTGTTTTAATTCCCTGTCCGCGAGTGTTTTGCTTTTTCTATGAAATAAAAGAGTGCTTTGAGTAGATGATGGCGATAAACGGAGTGAAAAAACATCAAAACAAATATACAAACTGTTTTTTTTTCAACACATCACATTGTGACCCTAAGACAGTAAAGATGAAAATAGCTACGCTACGAATCGTTCCGATTCCCCGGCACCCGACACCCCGGCACCTCCACATCCCATATCTCTTCATTTCGGCATTCCTACACATCGAAACCCTTTCACTCCGACATCTTTACTCAGTCACATCCCTACACACCGACACCCACATTCTGGTCGCAAGGCACCTTTACTGTTTCCTCTGATCGGGAGGTCCTAGGTTCGAGTCCTGACGGTGGCCGAATTTTCGACACTAGCTTTTCAGCTAGGTCGAATTCAGTCGCTGTCTGGGGGAGAATTCTAGCGGTCGGCTGCTCTGATCGGCAGTTTTCCGTGGTTTCTCCGATCAACACCAGGCGAATACCGCAGCAGTACCCTACCAAACGGGCCACGGGCCGCGCGCTATCTGTCCTTCCCATTCCTTGTCCTATTCTCTCCCCTTACACACACACACTAACATGCACTACACCACCACATATTCCGGGAGACCGGTCGGGAGCTTAGAGCTTGTCCCGGCTGGGGCGGTGCCTCGCTGGTGGGAGAGTCCTGGTTAGGGGGAAACCTCACTTGCCGACGGTAGGTCGGCGCCGGATCTCGCCATCCAGCGGGGGAAGATCACCACCATCTCCCGAGAAAAAAAATGCACTACACTGACAAGACTAATGACCAGAGCAGTTGACGCGCCCGGAAACATGAAAAAATCAATCAATCAATTTACTGTTTCCCACATCTTCCGCGTTACGCCACGTTCTGAGATTGTTCCAGATGAATGCCGGAAACAATGCTTTCTAATAGTTTCCTAACTCGGGGAAAATATCCATTCTTTTATTAATAATAGCCGAAAGATAGTATTTTTAGATGAAGCGTATTTTTAATCACACCTGTGAAAATCACAGGTGAGGATAATGAATGTGCTCGTATCTTGAAAAGCAGATTTAAAAACAGTTTTATCTTAATTTTAGTCTTTTTTGCCATTACTATAATTTCACCGAAAGATTGGTTATTAATTACGAAATATTTCCGTGACATAATTCAGAAGTAGTGCCTTCAGCCCCAAAAGCCCCTTTCCAACTCTGTAATGGAATATAAATATACCATAATTGTAACACATACCCCCAATCCTTATTGCAAAGGAGTCAGTTTTTAGGACTGAAATAAAAGGAAGGATTTGCATACAGTTCCATAATTCAAATGAGTAAGGAGGACAAAATAGTCTATAATTTGCGTATAACTTCAAGGAGTCTATAACAAGCATTTGTGTAATTAGTGGTTCCCATACGAAATGTTCACGTAGATATTAATTTATTTCTAATCTCATAGAGACTCATAGAGACTTTAACTCACATTTCCTCTATTCTCCATAAAATTTTCATTCCCTTTCAATAATAGAATGACAATTTTGTAATTCTCAGATCGAGTTTCAGGCTTCACAACATTTCTATTCGTTGTTAGCAGGTTTGCCAACTCATTCTTTGGACCACACGAACTCTCTTTGTAAGTTTTTGTTTCTAAATAAATCTTTTAGGACGGTGAAATTATGAAAACAATGAATTTTCAGTTTTCAAACGACTCGTTTATCACATGTATCCATCCGACGGTTTATTTATTTATTTATTTATTTATTTTATTCATAAAATAAGACCAATGACTGCTTTTGATAGCTCGATTGTGCGACTCGAACTTGCGCAACTAAACGAAGTAATGAACAAATCCCATACGTAAGCGTTCATCAAATATTTTATAAGTTTGTATTAATATTTAGTACTTATACAATAAAGACGATTAATAATAAGTGACAATACATCTAGGATGCTCTCTAGATTCCATTTAAAGGGAACTTTCGAAATTCAGTACCAAACTGAATCAACTTTCTTAACCCTTACGGTTTTAAATATTTAGATACTTTTTCATTTCTAGACAAAAATGAATGCTTCTTATTGAGAAAAAACTGTAAGGCAAAATCCGTGAAGATGGTATTATCTCGACTTTTGCCAAAATGTCGGGTAGATCTCTCTGATTCTAAGCCATTCAATTCCTGGTGCATGATCTACAAAGCAAGTCCGAATCGAGCCAGGGTGACTCTCCACTCCACCGCTTTTCCCAAAGCTCCTCCGCGGACGCAAAGGAATCCGTGAGTCAGTGGCGCGTCTTTTTGAGCCGTTTGTCAACTGTCGACGGCGCTCCCTCGCGACCGCAGCGCCGTCTACCCTCAGCCCCCTTGATCCCTCGGCGTTTTTTAATTCAAGGCCTCCTCCTGCCCCCTCCACCGCCACGACAGCTCTCTGTCGGCGAAGCCTCGTCGCTCAACGCCCTCTGAGTTCTGAGCTCCGCGGCCCCCCGGGGGTGAAAGATAACAGATCTGATTTTTGTAAATCTGGGGTAAGACGCCACCCCCGGGAGAGGTGGTGGGGTAGGGGTGCGAGGCACAGTGGGGCGTAGATGGGGACGACATGTCGAAATGTTCAAACGATTTTTTCCAATGTAGTTTTGGCGTAATCCCAATTTATGCGGATTCGATGGTATGACGGTCAGCGTACCGGACTGTTGTACCCGAGTTTGCCGGTTCAAACCCGATCGAAGCCGTGGATTTTTAAGGGCGAAAAAATCTTTCGTACACCTTCCTTCGGAGGGGAAGTAAAGCCGGCTGTCACATGTAGTAGATTTACTGCATGTAAAAGATCCTCAAGCCTAAATGAAGCCTCTGAGCAAAATTGAGCCTGTTTCGTCGCCCAAGATAATACCTCCTTTCTCCGCTAGGTGGTGAAAGGAGCGTAACGAAATGTGCGTGGGTACACGGAAGAGCAGTCCTGATGGCCCGAGTCTCGCCACGTAAAATAAGGCATTAACTAACTAATATATTAAAATGTATGACATGTGTGTGCGTGTTTGCAGACTTCCGGGGCTGGAGTTAATAGATTCTTAGCTGTCCGGTAGATGCTGCATTCTAAGCAGATTTGCCAACTTTTTGTGTTATGCTGTGCGTGGGTTTATAAACCTGTGCGTAGTCGATACCTACACATTTTGCCCCGAGGACGGTTGCAAAAAGATGACTAAAATGATAACGGCTGTTCCGTGGACGCGACGTCCTCGAGCAGAAAACAATCTGTGAATGTGTGTTCCATTACATTACTCGAATTTTAAACGAATACATCTGAGAAGGCAAGAAAAACCTACGAGTTCGCGATCCTAGAATGTTAACCCACATGCGTTTTCACAACAAAATCTTACTAGAATTTATGCAACTCACAATACAAAGCTAGACGGAATTAGCAAAAGTGGGTGGAGCGCGACGGGCAGGTTGTGTTGGGTGGGAGGGTGGGCAGGACGGACAAGACGGGCTAAGCAAGTGCGATTGAGGTGGATGTAGCTGTTTAACAGACGATTGTGAACAGTAAATACTCAACTCTGGTCAAGTAGCAAGTGATGTTATAATTTTTTTCTTCTTTTTAAATTTTGGTTAGTCCCTCAAGACATACATAGTGTTTGTAGGGACTCACAGCTAGTAACTTTATTGCAGATCTACCTTTGTGATTTTTCTATTTAAGGAGGATACGAGGGTGGGATATCTGCAGATTGTCCTAAGAAAGGAAATGAGGGGCAAGGAATAGTCGCAGCCAATCCGTGTCTCGATGTTGAAGGCAGTGCTCCGGCATCCGCCGAGAACTGATCAGAGGAAAACCATGGACCAACAGGTCAGAGCAGCCTGCCTCTAAAATTCCCATAGGGTCAATGCTTCTTACTCAGTTATTGACTTAGCTGTTTTAGATGCGGGGAGAGAGGGAATTTAATACTTAATCCTTCCACCTATGAGACTCGAACCAAGAATCTCCTGTTGAACGAAGTTCTAGTAAAAAAGATCCTAAATTACATACTTCTAATCGCAGCAGGTCATCGATAATTTAAAAATAGTTAAATTTCTTCGTAAATATTGAATAATTATCTTCAAAAAGAAAACTAATTGTGATACACAGAATCATATTTAAATTTAAAGTTTTAATGTCTAATTGTTTAAAACCGTAAATAAAGACTGGCTTTTTTTAAACAGTTTAGATCAAACGTGCCACATGCTGTTAAATATTGATAAGAATATTGCTCATCAAGAAGTATATTGTTCAGTAGAAATTCAAATATTTTCGCGTTGGAAGTAAATTTATTACAATATATTGTTATTCCATTCGAAAACAAGAACACAAATAATTATACTACAAATTGCTTTGGCGTATTCTACGTCAAGTAATGGTCAAGATTTTATTCACGTATGCATTGCTCTTAAAATTTGAGACAGTCTCATTTTTAAGGAATAATTTTAAACATTTTAAGTAGTCATTTGTTCAATTGGATATTTAGAATGTGACATGTAAACTGATAAAAATGTGTTTAATACATTTCTGCATCGGTTACGAAAATATTTTGCCCGATTTCTGATAACTTCGAACATTCTGATTTCCGTAACCTCAAACCTTCACGTTCATACCATTTATATTTGTCGCAAAATATGGAAGATTCAAAGTCACAATACCGGATGCATCAACTGATGTCACTGCAGTGCCACTGACCGAAAGGTCCTAGGTTCGAGTCCCGACGGCGGCAGGATTTTCGACACTAGCTTTTCAGCTAGGTCGAATTCAGTCACTGTCTGGAGGAGAATTCTAGCGGCCGGCTGCTCTGATCGGTAGTTTTCTGTGGTTTCTCCGTTCATCACCAGGTGAATGCCGGAGCAGTACCCTAACAAACGAGCCATGGACCGCTCGCGATCTTTCCTTCCTCTTCCTTGTCCTATCCTCTCCCCTTACACACACACACTTACACTAACATGCACTATACTATCACATATTCCGGGAGACCGGTCCGGGAGCTTATATCTTGTCCCGGCTGGGGCGGTGCTCCGTTGGTGGGAGATACCTGGTTTAGAGAAACCCCACTAGCTGACGGTAAGTCGGCGCCGGATCTCGCCATCCAATGGGAGAAGATCCTGATGCAACCTCCCGATGAAAAAACGATGAAAAACGCAAACTCCCGATGAAAAAGCACACACTACACTTACGGAACTAATGATCTCAATAGTTGACGCGCTTCGAATCACTAACAATCAGTCAATGTCACAATGCTCAGTGGTACGCATTTTTGTAATCTTGTAAATTGTGCGAAGCAGCACAATTATTTAATTTACATCATTCTTTTATGCTATCTGTTCTACTGCGTGAACTGAGAAATGCAAAGGGGGACGTTGGAGCGTTGAGAATCGCCGGAGCGTTGGTAGCCCTGGTAATAGAGCATTGTTTAGCGTGAAATCGAGGATTGGGGGCGTTTTATCGTTCGTTTGCTGGCCGAGTCGCGGCGCAAGGGAGAACCGAGATGACATCCACAGAAGGAGAATTTCTTTTTTCTCCATCTTTTTTTTCTTCTTTTTGTTCTCCATGCTCGCGCTATGTGCTTGTTACGTTTTATGTCCCCACGCACGACAAAAGAAAATGAAACTAGTCGTCCGAGTTTTCTCTTTCTCTCTGTAGCTGTCATTTTTATTTCTCCGGAAACATTCTTGCTCTAGGTATTAATTCTCATTTTGTAGGTGCATTGAATAATCTCGTCCAATATTTTTGAATTAGATTACAAAGCGTTTTGGGAGATGCATTTATTTTGTTTAAAATAAAATTTAATTCGACGTCATATTACAAACGGATCAATAATTTGTAACTATGAATCTCACATTTTTTGTGAATGATGTTTTTCGTGAATAGATATAAAGACACAATTCACATTTGCTGCTTTCAATTTTCAAAAACGTTTAAAAAGTGAACTTAACACTTTCTGATATTAGACGTGACGATTGAATGGAGGAAAATACTTATACATGTTTCACTTCCTTCAAATATTTAAAGAAGAAGTAGTGTTTTGTTGAAGTAAAGGTACAACCTATGCTCATTTATTGGCATTCACCGTAGCTCATTCATTGTCATTGATTGATTGCTCACTCACCGTAGGCTCATTCATTGTCATTGATTGAAGAGATACGTAGTGAAAATAATTCGCATGCCAGGATCACAATTACTATATTCATATCTTTATATATTCATGGGATTGCCCAATAAGTCGTTCTTGTGATACTTTATAGATACATCGTAATTTCAAAATGTTGCATGCTGGGTTTTCTAATTCAAGGAAAAAAATGACGGGTGATATTACGATACTTACTAACAAAACATCAGGGTTGTTAATCACCATCAGTTATGATTCATACTAACCACCGCGTTATACTTCTGATGTAAAACTAAATATTAGCAATAATTAAAAATATGGCACACAATTTGTAATGCATTTCCAAAGGCAGTAAAACTTGCTCAAATGACTTCTGAAAGCTATATTGTATATTCTTCCATAACGTAGGTTTGCATTTTAATTGAAGTCTATGTTTCCTTCACTTAAATGTTCTGAACATTTTTTACCGAAAAGTTTGTCATTGCTTCATCCAGAAGTTCTGTACGCCAATTTATACATTTGATTTGACCGCTAGGTGTCGCAGACTCGATTTCCTTTGAAACCTCAAACCTGAAATTCTTGAAAATGTTTGTACTGCTAATGTTTATTTAAGCCCTCAAAATGACATTGTCTCTGCATTGCCAGGGAGGAGGTTTATTGGGAGATTCTTAAGTTCGAATCCTGACTGTGGTGAATTCTCCAGGTCGCTAAATAGCTAGTACTCGAATGCAGGAGAAGTCTGGAGAAAACTTCTAGCGGCCGGCTACTCTGATCGGAAGTTTTCCGTTGCTTTTCCATTCAATACCTGCTTTTCTTCCTTCTCCTACAGAAAATACATAATGAATAGAAAGTTTACACAAATAAAATATTATGAACATGTGAATCCATTTTCGTTTACAACAAAAACCTTATCATTTTAACAAGTGCGAACGTAATATTAATGATGTAAACATTCAACATTTAAATATATTAGCATGTGCGATACTTAATATGTATCATGTTTTTAAAAAATATTGATGTCAAATTAAGTCGTTTTGGCGACAAAGAACTTCTTCGCAGCTTCTTTCTTCACTCTCATCCTCTTTTCCTCCTTCTCCTCCTACTACCCCCAGAAAACTAAAGAAAATTAAAATAAAATAAAAAGTTCACGTAAATAAAATATTATGTGTCAGTGAACCCACTTTCCTTAGCACTGAAAACCCTGTGAACATGTTACCAAGTGAGGGCCCAGAGATAATAGTGTAACATTCAACGTACATATTATCACGTGTAACATTTTACATGCATTTTTTAATGTTTCACAAACTGATTTACAAATTGATGTGAAATGTAAAGCTGTGTACTACTTGCGCAACTTTTCTTGAACGATGGATTGAAGAAATGCGGGCGGAGTGCGGGTATTAGTTACAAAGTTGGTCACTAGAATATTTACAGACATGCCAACCTGTGGAAAATTAAAGTCAAACCTGTGTGCGGCCAGGTCATCGCTCTGTGTAAGCAACAGCAGGGACACTAGATAGAAGTTTTAGGTGCCTTCCTTGAAGGACCTGGACCTACCTCAGCCTTTAGATAATGATAATAAATCTGAACAGAAGTTTTGGACTATGAAAGCAACTAGCTTTGGCTAGCTTCTGTTTCGCGCCAACGAAGTTTTAATGCTTGGAACGTTGTCATCAGTGCTCGCTGCGAGCTTATGCCTTCAACTGTTTATTGCTCAAGGGAGGGGGAAGCAAGGTCATCGTTCAAGAAAAAGTTACGCGAGTAGTAGGCGCTCCAGAATTTCCTTCGCCTCTCCCTCCCCCACCCTCTCCTCCTGCTGCTGCGTTCCCCCCCCCCCCCGCCGCCGCCACGGCCCCCTGCCCTCGCGTGCGAGCGACGCCGACGTCGACGGGGCCATGACGGCACGCCGCCCCCGTGACGGGCCGTCGACGCTTTTTAGCGTCAGCCTCCCCGCCCCGCCCCCTGGCCGACGCTCGCCTGTCGCTGGCGCGACGCGTCGTTGTTTGGGGCCTGTTGCGGGGCGCCACGTCGGGGACGGCGGCGTTGGATGTGGGGGGGGGGGGAGCCGAGCGTAAGGTGATGTGTGGGGTGCCGTCCTGCCCGATTTGCCGGGTACCGGGCTTCATTAGCGGAACCGGCTATCGATATTTTATCAACAAAATATAAATAACGTTTTCAAAAAGCCATTAGTAAAAGTGTCGTTTTTAGACAGCCACTAGTAACATCGTAGATTTAGACAGTCACTAGTAAATCGTAGTTTGTAGACAGCCACTAGTAAAATCGTAGTTTGTAGACAGCCACTAGTAAAATCGTAGTTTGTAGACAGCCACTAATAAAATCGTAGTTTGTAGACAGGCACTAGTAAAATCGTAGTTTTTAGACAGCCACTAGTAAAATCGTAGTTTGTAGACAGCCACTAGTAACATCGTAGATTTAGACAGTCACTAGTAAAATCGTAGTTTTTAGACAGCCACTAGTAAAAGCGCAGTTTTTAGACTGCCACTAGTAACAGCGTAGTTTTTAGACTGCCACTAGTAACAGCGTAGTTTTTAGACAGCCACTAGTAAAAGCGTTGTTTTTAGACAGGCACTTGTAAAAGTTGTTACTTTTTGGGCATGCATAGACTTGTTAAAGTTCAACATTTACCACTAGTGCTAAAAGTGAGACAATGCTCAAGCGTTCAGTTAAATTTGCGAATCTACAGTAAAAAAAACATAACTCGAGCGGGCTGCAGCCGAGCGCAAGGTGATGTGTGTGATCCTGTCCTGCCCGATTTGCCGGGTTCCGGGATTCATTAGTGGAACCGACTATTGAGGTTCTACATATAAAACGTAGCATAAATAATAGTTTTAGACAGTTACTAGTTATAGCGTTTACTTTTAGAGCATGCACAACCTACTAAAAGATAAATATTTAGAACTAGTGCTAAAAATAGACAATTCTCAAATGTTCATTTAAATTTGCTAACACTTCAGTAAAAAAGAAAATAATTGGGTGGGATGGAGCCGATCATGAAGTGATACGTGGGGTGCCGCTCTGCATGATTTGCCGAGTTCCGGGCTGTCTTAGTTTTCTTAGCTTTCCTGGGCAGACAGAAGTAAAAGCCATTTACTTTTAGGGCACAAAACGCGTGCTAAAATTTCAATATTTAGAACTAGTGATAAAACTGTGACGATGCTCAAATGTTCAGATAAAACTGTGAATGCAACAAAGAAAACAAAATACTTTCGTATGATTAACTACAACTGAATTGAATGAAACATGGCACCCAATTATACTGCTATTTATTCATAATTGCCTGTGATGTAAAATAGCTTTTAAGGTGTCATCCAATCGGAAGGTTGAACGCCACCATAGTGACGTCACTGTAAGGTCCCGATTGTGCAGCACCGTAACAGCTGATGAAATGCCAGAGACAGAATTGGAAAAATCGCAGTATAAATATTTTTTTTATATGAATGAAAATAAATTGAAGGTCGGAAAAGCTGTCTAAAAGGTGATGTGACACACGTGGTAAAAATGATTTTATTTCACTCGTAGGATTGTGCCACTTTCTCTGTGGGTCTCGTGTACCAACATTTCCTTTTCCGAATAAGAGATACCAAATGAATGCTTTACAGAATGTTACAGTCATATATATAGAGAGAATGCTTACAAAACTAAACTTATGTACTTAACTTACAATCTATACTTAGTTCTAGACTGATATCTACCACATAATTATACGTATATACATATTTACTTTGCTATATAGCCTCTAGACTTGAAAAATTAATGGTGGTGATGGTGGTGGTCGTGGCGGCGGTGGTGGCGGCGGTGGTGGCGGCGGTGGCGGTGGCGGTGGCGGTGGCGGTGGCGGTGGCGGCGGTGGCGGCGGCAGCGACGGTGGCGACGACGACAGAAGTGACGGCTGGCGTTTGTGACATTGGTGGCTTGGCGGTGGCGGCGGCAGCACGTACGAGGCCGTCAACGTCGGGTGCGTGGGCTAGAAGCGTGTTTGACAAATTGACTGATGCGCCCTCGAGGCGTGTTTTTTAGAAGGCCTCTTCCTCCCCTCTCGATCAAATGCGGCGATGTCTCGCCCCCAGCCACGCCCCCGCCTGCCACTCCGTGGCGCGCGTCACCGCCTGCAGAGCGACCCCTGCCGGCCACCCCCGTCTGTTCGCGCTCTGCCGCCGCCCTCTCCCTGTCGCCCTGCATATCCGCCACCGCCGCCGCGCGCTTGTCAGCCCTGTCGCGCCTTCACGAGTTGCTCACCCAGCGGTGCTTTGCTGTATCGGCAGGCATCTGTTGTCCAACGCTTCTGCAGTCAAGCAGTCTACTTAACCTCCGATGATCAAAACGGAACACTGCCAACCCATCGGATGACGGCTGACGCCACCTGTTTCCACACGTCCCGAATCAATTGCACCCGTCACGATTGAATCGCACCCGTGACAATTCAATTGCACCCTTTACGATTCTATCCCATCCGACACGATTCAATTTCACCCGACTCGATTCCATTCCACCTGACTTAATTCAATCACAACCGAACCGATTCATTTACAACCTGACCGATTCAATCACAATCGCACCGATTCAATTCTACCTAACCAGGTTCAATCGTGCCCGTCTCGATTCAATTCCACCTTACCCGATTCAATTTCACCCAAATTGATTCAATCATCCCCGATCTGATTTACTTTCACCCGAAACGATTCAACCACACCTGCCATGATTCTATCCCACTGGACACGATTCATTCTCACTGAACACGATTCAGTCCCTACCGACACGATTGAATTCCTGGCGACATGATTGAATCCCTTTATTTCTATCCGAATATTATATTATTATTATTATTATTATTATTATTATTATTATTATTATTATTATTATTATTATTATAGTTTCCAAAAAAGAGATTGATCTGTTTCCGACAGTTCACCTGTTGACGTTCTCTGACTCTAACGTCCGGAGGAAAACGTCACCATTGGCACTTCTTCAGTCTTAAGTTTCGTGCCCAACACGTGACTTCCCTCTCTCTTCGCGCCACCCCTCGGAGACCGTCCGCCCCGCGAGGTGTCGCTGGCTTCCCCCGCGGAATCCGCCCGGCAGCCGCTCCCTCCCCTCCCTACTCCCTCCGTGACGTGTGACGCACCCCTGCGGGCTGCCGACGGAAGCGCCGCGTGAGGAAGGCCGCCGCCCCCCTCAGGACCTGCCACTCGCCGTTCAAACTTCATTTTTTTTATTCTTCTCCTTCTTCCAGGAGACGCTCCCTGTGAGATATCCCCGAGTCGACCAACATTTTGTATTCTTTGGCAGCTCCGCGTTTGGATTAATTGATTGATTAGTGATTCCGGGCACATTAACACATAAGAAAGTTCATCCCGTAAGTGTAGTGCATGTTGTGCACTTGGGAGGTGGCGGTCATGTTCCTCCGATGTGTGGTAAGGTTCGCTGCGCCGTACGTGTAGTGCATGTGTTTACCTTTGGAGATGGTAGTTATTTTCTGTCGTTGCATGGTGAGATTCGCCGCCGTATTACACGCCCTCTAGCGAGATTTTCCGCAACCAGATGTCTCCCACCAGCAAAGCACCGCCCCAATCGGGATACGCTCTAAGCTCTTGACAGGTCTCCCGACATGTGGGGTAGTGAAGTGCACAGTGTGTGTGTGTGTGTGTGTGTGTGTGTGTGTGTGTGTGTGTGTGTGTGTGTGTGTAAAGAAGGGGAGAACAGGTGATGGAAGAAGAAACAATGATCGCGCTTGTTCCGTGGCGCGTTAGGGTACTGTTCCGGCATTCGCCTGGTGAAGATCGGAGAAACTACGAAATACTACTGATCAGCTGGCCGCTAGAAATATTCTCCAGACAGTGGCTGAATGCGACCTAGCTGTCTAGCTAGTGTCGAAAATACTGTGACCGTCGGGACTCGAACCCTAGAAGCTTCCCGTCAGAGGCACTGCATTCTCAATGTTTCATCACTTGTGAGTTTTGTAAAAGTTCAGAGCTTTATTGTACTTCAAACTGATTGATAAAATTATTGAAAAGAAAAATATGTTATTGCATTTAAATGGCTGTTTTCATCTAATGCACGAGTGTCAAGTAACGAAATAATTATTGTTGTTGAAATTGAAAATGAAATGTGTTTATTCAAAAGTCTGTGTTTCCGGGCGCGTCAACTGCTTTAGTCATTAGTCCCGTAATTGTAGTGCATGTTCTCTTGGGAGATGGCGCTTATCTTCCCCCGTTGGATGGCGAGATCCGGCGCCGACGTATCGTCGACTAGTGGGGTTTCCCCCTAACCAGGACTCTCCCACCAGAGAAGCACCGCCCCAGCTCTAAGTTCCCGGGACAAAGGACAAGCTCTAAGCTCCCGACCGGTCTCCAGGAATATGTGGTTGTGGCGTCACGGTGGCGGCCGTGGGTGGAAGGAGGAGCGGAAGTATCACATACCTGCGGGCATGAATAGCTTGGCGCCCCGGCGTTGATATACATTTAGACAAAGGGGACGCCAGCTTGACCGGGAGGTCACGTGGTAGACGCGAGCGTCCCTCCTACACCTAGAACGGTCACGTGACGGCTACACTCTGGAATAAAGTCGAGCCGACGAGCTCAGACGGGGGGTTTATTCTGGAAACCTCGCGCGATGCGCAAAACTTTACTCCCAGGCTGGAGCGTGTCGTGCCTAGTGCACGGGTGACGAGGTCACGGTAGCGGCGCAGGAGTAGCGTCAGAGGAGGCGGGGCCTCCCTAGCTATGTGGGGTATCCACAGGGAAATACAAGTGTGTAGGTTCGGAGCAAATGTCTGTGTGTTTTTCTCCATGACGCCACATGGTAGTGTAGTGCATTTTAGTGTGTGTGTGTGTGTGTGTGTGTGTGTGTGTGTGTGTGTGTGTGTAAGGGGAGAGGATAGGACAAGGAAGAGGAGAGAAAGGAAATATCGCGCGCGGTCCGTGGCACATTTGGTTAGCGCTGCTCCGACATTCGCCTGGTGTTGATCGGAGAAACCATGGAAAACTACCGATCAGAGCAGCCGGCCGCTAGAATTCTCCTCCAGACAGCAACTGAATTCGACCTCTCGCCCTATTCGACCGAACCCGCCCTCTCCTCATAGCCGCCCTCTCAGCATAGCCGCCCTCTCCTCATAGCCACCCTGTCCTGATAGCCGCCCTCTCCTCATGGCCGCCCTCTCCTCATAGCCACCCTGTCCTGATAGCCGCCCTCTCCTCATGGCCGCCCTCTCCTCATGGCCGCCCTCTCCTCATGGCCGCCCTCTCCTCATAGCCGCCCTCTCCTCATAGCCGCCCTCTCCTCATAGCCGGCATCTCCTCATAGCCGCCCTCTCCTCATAGCCGCCCTCTCCTCATAGCCGCCCTCTCCTCATAGCCGCCCTCTCCTCATAGCCACCCTCTCCTCATAACCGCCCTCTCCTCATAGCCGCCCTCTCCTCATACCCGATCTCTCCTCATACCCGATCTCTCCTCATATCCACCCTCTCCTCATACCCACCCTCTCATCATGCCCACCCTCTCCTCATGCACACCCTCTCCTCATACCCACCCTCTCCTCATACCCGCCCTCTCATACCCTCCCTCTTTTCATCCGCAAATTCTCCTTACACCGCCACGGCCGCTCTCTTTCCATTCCAGCTCTATTCCCCGCCACCTCCACCGCTCGAAATTGCCGCCACAAATCGCGTTCAACCGAATCTTAACGCGGCGTCAGGGGGTAAACAGAGCGGAAGCCCCCACCCCCTCCTGGAGGAGAGGGGGGGGCGGCGGCGGCGCTCGGGGCCTGTTTGCGTGTGGAACGCCAGCGATAACTCTTAATTCTCCCTAATTTAATTAACTTATTAGAAAACTGGCGACGCGGCTGTCGGGGTGGCCGGGGGTCCAGGAAACGGAGGGGGAGGGGAGGGGGGGCGGAGTTGTGTGACGTCGGCACTCAGTCGCTCTACCGGGTGAGAGGAATTCGTTGGTGCGTTTTTGGGTGACGTATTATACTTCATGGTGGATGTGTTCACGATCATTGGCTTGCTTCTGCCGGTTCAACATTTGAAGCGAAAATGAAGTGACGGGTCTGATTTCAACGTTCTTTGTAAAATATGTTCCTGTATCTTTTCTTCCTGCTTTCTCGTATCCTTCTTTTCTTTTTTCTTTATCAACTCTTCTGATTCTTGCCTTCCGTATTATTCTTTTCTTATTTCATTATTATTCTTATCTCTTTCCTTCCCTTTGTGAATGTCTACTCATTTTAATATTTTTCTTCTTTTATAATTATTGTCATCTTATTTCATTTCCCATATTTTTGTATTTACATTTTAATGTGACTAATTTAATTCTGCAACCAATTCCTTCTCTGAAATGCCAAGTTTTGCGTATCTCGTGGAAGATTGCCGTGGAATATTCTTTCGTCATAATTTGTTTTGTGTAGATTCTTATGTGTTATTGACTCCACGTGATCTTCTAATCTCCTAAATGAATGCTGTGAGTCCAATAATATTCGATAAAGGAGAAAACGTATCTTCACAGAGTTTCAGAACGGTATATTAACAATAATGTTTGAAAGCGTGATACAGTTGCACTGTGAGAATAATGAACTTCGAAGTGACTATGATCGTAAAGGATGAAATATAGATTGTCGAAAGGTTGTTGATAATAGATTGTACAAATTATAGTATCTTTCATAATGTATATATTTCGTTTTATGATTAAAACTGACATTTAAGTTTTTTCAAGCTCTCGTGTATTAATAATTATTTTTTATACAAATTTTTATTTTATTTTATAATTAGTTTTAAAATTTACTGAGGCACCGAATTTTAATGTAGTGATATGCTCTCGAATATCTGAATATTCGAGATTAATTGCAAAAATATGTTTCTATTTGAATGTGAATATTGTAAATGTTGAGAAACTTCCTTTAATTCCTTAACCCGTACATTATCTGGAAGAATAGTACTATTACCCGAGTTTTCAGTGTCTGTTGGATTCATAAAGAAACCTAATATATCCACCACAGGTTTTTTGGGAGGGGGGAATTGCACAAAATGTACCCGAGTATTTAAAACAATGGTAGCAATAAATTTATTGTCCATACAATCGACGCAATCAAATGAATTCTGTAATCAATAATGTGATTGGTTGATATGATGTTCTTTAAAGTGTGTCAAACATATTTCTTTTCTTGCTTTAAAATATTCATTTTTACCGAAAAATATACCAAACAAAATATTTATTTAGTTTATATCGCTTTGAAAATTATTTTACCCTTTCTTCTATATTCTAACCCGAATCTCACTTTCATCAAAACGTGCAACAATATTTGTAATCTAAAGTAAGCACAAGGGATGGTCTACATTCAACGTTTCACAACATTTCATTTTTTAGATAGAATGTGTTAGCAACAGCATGAAGGATTTCCATAAATATTTTGAGATATTCCCCCATCTCCAATGACTATTGCATTTTGAAAAATAAATACAAAATTGAAAGAATACAGCAAAACAAAATGCTAGTTTTAGAAATAATAGAATCAATAGACTGTAAGAAATAGCACTAATATGTATTAGAAATCTACCGAAGTAACGTAGTGAAAATTGATAAAAACATTCATATCAAAACGGGAGTGACATTCCTATTTATATAGGAAATTTACACAGTTTAAATGTAAGACAGTTTTCAGAAGAAGTGCAATTAGAGAAATTTTCGTAAAATAAAGATATAAGAGATTTTGGATCTCAAAATCTCGTATATCTTTATTTTACTATAAGAAGTTGGTTTCTAAATAAATGTAACCAGCGTTTTATCAAAATTTGATGGCAAAAAATATTCGCTTCATGTTTTAGAAACTATTTGTCTTTGCAAATATACACATTTTTACTCTTATCCCTTACTGTGTACCACGTGAAGTAATTGACTAAATACTGAGAAAACATGGAGAATGATTATTTCGTGGTAACTACTGAAGAAATAATTCCCACTAAAACCCCCCAGAGTTCAAAGAAACGTGACCAGACAGAGAACTATTTTAGAAGACACATCAGACACGAGATTGTTGTTTCCCTACCGGAATGAACTGGTTCCTCGAGTGTTCAACAATGGTTC
>BLKR01011435.1:0-32607 GCA_011170035.1 Teleogryllus occipitalis
ACAAGAAAAGTAACATTAGTTTTAACAATGATACATAATGCATTAATTACCATTTGGACTGTATAAATGAGTATAAACAACCTGTAACAACTATTGTAACACAGCTTCCGGGTCAATGACCCCCATCTCGATCAGGTTTTTCGTCCAGTTTCCCTGATCCATTGAGCAAATGCTGAGATGGCCCCTTGTTTTGCTTCTGGACATAAATGTAACTTCTGTAACGTCACCACATGGCGGCCAGGGCTTCGAACATCTTTAGAAAGTGTCGAAGACGGCGTGCAGAGGGGAGGACGTCCGGTCGGCTAGCACAAAGGCTGTTAGGAGCTTTTGTCAACTGAAAAGGGAGCCATTAACACTCCGGGACGCAAGTTGACTGGGCAAAGTGTCCTGACCCCCCGTCGGCGGTCAGGGGAGGCTGGCTGGCCATATGGTCCCAGAGCCACCCGCATGTGCAGAGAAGCTAGGGGGTGGGGGGACATGATCGCCAGAAGCTAGCTGGCCGGAAAGCGGAGTTCGTTGAGAGATCGCCTCGCGTGCGGACGCAACTGCGGCCCGTTGGCAGAAGTGCATTCCTTGGACACTGCGAGTGCGTAGCACCGGGTGTCAGGACACCGGCGCGGTAAAGCGTCTGTGTGGAGGATGCACTAGCCGGGAGATGGGAGCAGTGTGCGTGGAGTCGCGGAGGTAGATTGCGAACGGAACCCCAGAGCTGTAAATACTGTATAAAATTCTGTAAATAAATATTGTAACTAGAGCTCGTGTCTGTGTAGTCATTTCGCTACCACGACGCCACACTTCATTTTCTGTGCACGTCTTCTAGAATTCAGTGGGAAATACAATTATTCAAATTATCGTTTCCATGTGGTCGCGGCAGGAAGTAATAAGAGCCAAAATTTATTGCTTATTTATCCTTGAAAATAGATTTTATTACATGGGAGTTTTTTTTGTGTTTTTTTCTCCCTTTCAAAATTCAAAATTTATTGCTTATTTATCCTTGAAAATAGATTTTATTACATGGGAGATTTTTTGTTTTTTTTTCTCCCTTTCAAAATTCAAAATTTAAGTAGTATATGACTTAGTGTAGGGATCACAGAATTTTGAAAATGTGCACACAATTCACTTTTCCCCACAGCACGTCATACGCAGTTTTTTAACTGTTTTTTTTGACGTAAAATAAATAAATAAATAAATAAATAAATAAATAAATAAATAAATAAATAAATAAATAAATAAATAAATAAATAAATAAATAAATAAACATAGCTCCATGAATTCCACCATGCGTCACTTGCAGAGGCAGCACTGTCAATCTAGTATCTGCGAGTGAAACAATATTAGATACCACTGTTTTACGGAAACTGGCGAAGACTTTCTCATACAAGTTAGATCCTCTTTCGTTTGAGTCTAATAACTTATTTCTGTTCATTATTTGTGTAGAATAAAGTGGCAATAAAATAAAATTAATTAATAACACATTACGACGATATCTTGATGAATTTAAAAGTGTATAAATGAGCATAAATATCACGATAAAAATGAAGTGACACGCAGGAATGTTAACTGAAATTATTGATGGAAAATAATCACCCGAATTGATGTGTTCTATTCTTTAAATAAAATAGAATTCATAATAATATATTAAAAATATCAATGTTTATTTGAAAACAGTATTCATAAACACAGAACATGTAATTTTAAAGCATTGTCTTGTGGTCTAGTTCCTTTATACATTCAAATGTCAAGCCACGCGCAAGGCCAGCTTTACTAAAGCTTTACTAAAATAAAGCTGGCCTTGGCCACGAGCTACTGACGTCATGAAACGTGACACGAATCACCATGACAAGAAACATCTGAACGACTACAGTAAAGAGGAACCCGGAGGAACCGGCGCCAATTTTTTGACTTCAAAATTCAAAATTTAACCCGGCAGATATGGAAAGTACTTCTCGGCAGCGTCAATCTGAAAATAAATCATCTAACGATGTCAGGCAAAGATTCAAGGATCTATTGAAAGACTACAGAGAGAAAACGAAAGAATTCACCATGGTGGAAGCCAAGCTGAGGGAACATAAAGTTGTCGTCGAGACTTTGATGAACGAAAACAGTGACAGGAAATGTTACCTCAAGACTGACGGCTACTTGTGTGAAAGAAAAATAAAAGACGTATTGCCTGAGCTGATAAACAAGACGGCTGACCTGGAAAACAGACTAAACAATATAAAAGACTACTTAGCTGATCAAGGGGATATCATCCAAGAATACAGGGCACAACACAACATGGAACTTTCAGTATTCTCGCTGCACAACAAGCTCTTTTGAGGAACAATTTATTCAAGCAAGAGGCCTAATACTCCGGGTATATTAATTTCAAGTGAGCAGTTTCCCAGAACATTCGAGTGTTTTTGGTACACACAGTTACAAATTGTGTTGGACAAATTTTTGTGATTTAAATTATGAACAATCATTCTAACAAATGTGACTAAATTGCGGAGAACATGAAAATGTAACTTGAAATTTTAATTTTGATACTATTTTATGTATACACTATCAATTTTGGAGAATATATTTGCTTGTTTTTTAATGTTGGCCTTTTATTTGCTGTCATTTTGATGAATTTTCAGTGACTTGAAACAATTATGGTAAAAACGTTTTTCTTAATATTTTTGACTTCTTTGTGTTAGGTATTGTGAGCATGAATATTTGCAATTATTATGAAGCTTTTCATGTTTATTTTAAAGAAATGACTCAATTTAAATTGAATGATGTATTTAAATTCTCCTAATAATCTATTGAAGCTTCACCACTTGAATCAGTTTCTACAATTTGTGATTGTTTTAGGAATGTTGGCAAATCTTGTGTTGAATGGTTTGCCATATTGAGCTTTTACTCTCAAATTGCAATTTGTGATGCTACTACATATTTCTGTTACATTTAAATAGGTATCAATATTTGTTCTAATCTTGGATTTTGTGCTATTCACTAACTCAGTTTCTTGTACTACTTAATTTAAATGCTATTGTTTAATTATTATTTTGATTTCTTACTGGAAATTAAGATTCACTTCACCTCCATCATATAGGAAAACGTTCACCATCATCATTATAATAATACATTATTAGTATGATAGTAGTATTAATTCTCACATTTCAATACTCTTGATTTCATTAATTTTCAATAAATGTGATTATTCATTTTTACAATAGAAAATGTGGCAAGGCAATTTAATAGCACAAAAGAACATTTTATCTCTTCTTTATAGTAGCTAAGAAAAGAATGTGAAACCAGAAGAGACCAGGGAAAGTTTGACTGAGAAATTAAATAACCGCAATCTCTTGTAGATTGAACTCCAATAGTGAAGAAATGACACCATATTATTCGAAGCTGTATTGATAGCTTGAAAGACAGCACTTTGTATAGACCTCAAATCTGATGGATTACTCCTAGATCTCGTAGGTATCTACAAGTTCTATTTTAAATAAGAAATTTTAATGTTTTAGATTCACTACAACAATATTTTCAGAAGTCTGTGGCATAGAATTCTAGGAGTATGACTAGTAGCACTCTGGGTATTCAAAATCCAGAAGAGATTTGTAAGGACAATAGCAAATTATGCAGCCAGACACAAATCAAGCAGACCACCCTTCATATCATTTCAATTTCCATCCTTACCTGAATATATATCAAAGTATTAAATTTGTGATGAGAGAATTCCTAAAGGAAAATTTTATTTCTACATATAAAACATATCAACAAAATATGAGGCAATAAAATTTATTATTTACCAATGCTTTACCTATCACTAACAACATTCAGCCAAGAAAAAGGACATACAACATAGGTCAACATCTTTATTTACTATATACTGTTATTTTGTGTGTGTGTGCATGTGTGTGTAATAAACATGTATGTTTATGAATAATGCATTATAAAGTAATATGCAATAAAATGTATAACATCAGAATTAAAATACTCTATTTTTATTGTATATATATATAAGTGAGGGAATGAGAAAATACATGTTAGTAATTGTAAGCACGTGCAAAAGATGTATTGTAATATTTTAAATAGTTTATTTCTATAGGAATTACTGTAAAATAATGTAATACTAGAGAAAATTGACTTATCATACATTATTAGAAGTAATGGAATGATAGTAGTGGTGATGGTGATAATTCTCAACTCTAGTATGCTGCTGGCATTCTCTGAACACCTTTATTTAATTTTCAAATTGAAGTATGTGGGTATCATGGATAGTACGTGGGCTTTCCCAAATAGTGCAATTGTTTTTTTTTAAGGCATTCATATTCTTCAGGGTAACTCTTCCAGGTATTCCTATGCACCTTTTTTTATTTATTCTGTGTTCATGCAATAATTGAGGAGGACAGATGTGTTAAAGTTCCATATTATAGCAATTCCAGTACTTAAATTCTCTTGCTTAAATTTTCCACCTCTTTGACTGAAACATTTGCATCATCCAGGATGGCAAGATATACAAGAAAATAAATTTTGTCTTTTTGTTGAAATATATTATATCTGGACTCAAGAAAGCGTGCGCAAATGATTTTCTCCCCCATACGTCACATACAGTTTTTGACTGTTTTTGACTAACTAAATAAATAAATAAATAAAACAGTTTGCCATTATAATGTTGTGAAGAAAGGCATGTAATGCAGCACTTCTTTATTGTTCGCTTTTTTAATTAGAAATAACTGACCATGAAGGGGTTTTGCCTTTATTTGATCTATTTTGTCTCCTTTCGTAGCCTTACTTATTTCCATTTCATTTTAACTAAAGGAAGATCAGTGTACCTTACAGAGTTTATTCTCACTTTCTTATTAGTGTATTATTGTATGCTATAATATAATATATTAATGTTTTATATTATTTGTAAAAGTTTTTACATATAAAATTATGTTAGGCAGCCATGGTGATTTGCTGATAGGGGGCTTCCTGACTTAAAAGACCGAGTTCAAATCTTGACATAGCCAGAGTACCAGGATTTTTCCTTGGGGAAAAGGCAGATGCAACATTGTGCTCATTGCACCCCTCGTCTTTGTGCTGGTATTAAGTAGGCGGAGCCCTACCTTCCCCTCCATTTTGGGCCACATCAATCTGTGTGAAATTGCACAGGGTTACATTGCAAATATATCTTGTTCTGTTGTATTATATTATATCTTCACAGTTTGCCTTTATAGTGCAGTCAAGTGTGTGACAGGAGTCGTTATATAAAACATATATTATTTAATGAAAAATATATGTGCAAACATTATTTCAAGTACAGAATAGCTTTTCTTCTATTTCTGTGCAGTACACTAATATTGTTTTCATTTTTAAAACATTACAAGTTTGAATTTTTATTGTGCAAATGAATTGAATTCATGTGTATGTATGTTTCTTTTGTTTCAGGTAAAGCTTATCTATGTTCCATTCTATATTCTACTTTGACAATGTGTGTTGAATGCTTCTTATTAAGAAGGTAGTGTGGAATAACATTGAAAGGGGGCGAAGCATTGCTCCAACTTCAAAAAATTTAAATAGTGTGGAATACTAAAAATTTATTTGCTAGCTGTGTTCCCATTCTTAGCTACATCTATCAAAAACAATTCATACAATCATTGTTTGCATTTTGTTACAGTTGTAATCTAAAGTGGTAAGGATGTGTGGTGTATTGTGAAGCAGCCAAATCTCGTAGATGAAAGTTTGTTAATTTGGGTTATCTCTTTATACTTAAATTTTCAAAGACATAATATTAATAATAATAATAATAATAATAATAATAATAATAATAATAATAATAATAATAATAATAATAATAATAATAATTAATAATAAAAACTATTCTGTTGCATATTTGTGTGTTTTGTTACCTATCCACCTCTCATACATATAAAAACTTCCTCAGACATTGAAATACATGGTGAAGGCAATATTTGACACTTGCGAGGTAACATTACCACTTTGCTAACTTTAAAAAAAATATTAAAATCTTTCAAATTATGGAAGCCACGACTTTGATATTTTGAATAAACATTGAACTTTTGTGACTGATTATCTTGTCAAAATAATGAGTGTGATGATTGATGCAACAATGCAGAACTTTAAAAGAAACAAAAATGTAGCCAATGATAGTACAAAAAATTTAATTGATCATAAAAATTGTAAATTAAAGATGTCCTCTTTTCCAGCATTAAATAGAGAGCTGCCATCTGACAATAAGAAGATCAAAAGCTAAAATGATTCATTATATTCCTGAATTGATAAGGTATTGCATATTTGTGTGTTTTGTTACCTATCCACCTCTCATACATGTAAATACCTCAAAAATTCAAAAATAATTCTCACCCATTATTAATTGTTATTTAATGAAAAGGAATGTCAACATTATTAATCATTAGTACAAATAAATGCAAATAAATGTGATGTAGAGATGAAGTTTGAAATACTTAAATTGGGAATGGAAAGCCAGTGGTAAAGAGGCTAAAGTTATGAGAATGCAAAATAGAGATATATGAAGGAAAATTATTAAAGTATTTTTATTATGAATAAGTATATTGTATATTGTTCAATTTGTAGTATTCAGGAAGATAATTTTGATTAGACATTATAAACTTTTCACATAATAATGTAGATAGTTTAATTAAATCAGTTCTAAGATGTTGAAGAATGACAATACACAAGGCAGAATGGGATTCATACATAGAATCTTGTATAACACCTCATGAGAAAACTTTGGTACTTGCAAAATAGTAAGATAATTTGTTTTCTTTTAATTTTTTTTTAATTCTTGCCCCTTGTGGAAACAATATTTAATAGCAATTTTTTTTTTTTCATTTATGTGTTTCTTGGCTAATTGTAGACCTGAGGATGTCCTGATACATGCATTTTAAAAATATATTTAAATACATTTCTAAAATGCATGTTCAAAAAACTCAAAAATATAGTTATTCAAGTATAAAATGGATTTAAATCAAGTATTTCAAATACAAGTATTTAAATACTGCCCAACCCTGCCTGAGATTTATCCTTGAGGATGGAATAATGGATTACATACATTACAAAAAGTTGGGGAAATAACATAGTTATTAGTTACGTTACTAGTGCTAAAACTGGTGCCCTATCCAGTGCTAAATTTTAGGAGAATGCTCAAAGACATACCATTTAACACTGTGAATGCTCAGAATAAATTTTTTTAAAAAATTTCAAAAGTCAGGAAACTTATATATTCCTGACTTTTGAAATAACTATATTTGATGTAAGCAGAGTTTGCTATTCACTGCATAACTTACCTGGTGGTTACAAGAGGAATAAGAAAATTGTTGAATGGTGCTATGTTTTCTATTATGGAGAGAATTATGAAAGGGAAATATGAAAATACAAACCAAGTCAAGTTAACAACTTGTTAATTAGTAAATCTGAATCTTTAAAATTAGTACATAAAAATTAAAATCATATATGTACCATGGGCGTTAATTGGTTCTAATGATTGAGTGGCGGCAAAAAGCTCTCAATCATTAGAACCCTGGTGCATAAGTAATTATTGTTTTCATCTGGATAGTTCATCTGCAAGGTACTCCCTTAATATTGTAAATCTAGATATGTTATATAATCTCAATTAGGCAACTTGATGGTTTAATTTAGCTATGAGTCTGATTGGGGTAGGTGGAACTTGAATGGTGTGAGAGTTAGAGCACTCTCAGAACCTGAGTTTGAATGCCAGATTGAAGGAAAAAAATAAAGAAACATTTCTACATATTCATGTATTATATTATTGTGGACCCATTAAAAATAATGTGAGAACGTACAAGCTGTTGTTGCACCAGTGGTTTCATTTCATTTTTAGACGAGTGTAATATGATTTCCATACTGTTTAGTTTTTATATCTTTACTTAATTTTTTACAAGGAATACAAATAAATAAATAAATAAATAAATAAATAAATAAATAAATAAATAAATTAAATAAATAAATATTTAAATAAATAAATAAATATTTAAATAAATAAATAAATATTTAAATAAATAAATAAATATTTAAATAAATAAATAAATATTTAAATAAATAAATAAATATTTAAATAAATAAATAAATATTTAAATAAATAAATAAATATTTAAATAAATAAATAAATATTTAAATAAATAAATAAATATTTAAATAAATAAATAAATATTTAAATAAATAAATAAATAATATTTAAATAAATAAATAAATATTTAAATAAATAAATAAATATTTAAATAAATAAATAAATATTTAAATAAATAAATAAATATTTAAATAAATAAATAAATATTTAAATAAATAAATAAATATTTAAATAAATAAATAAATATTTAAATAAATAAATTTAAATGAGACTGAGGTTTGAGGGAAGGTAATACTTTAATGGTAGTATCTTGTGCACCGTATCCCTATCACCGTCCTGTTATAATGGCAATATGAATGAAACGGATAAATGATATCTATTTATATATTTAATGTAAAAAAAATCATGTATCAGAAATCGTGCAAATTTGTGCATTGTGATAAAATCTTCTGAGATTGATGTTTGAGGCACTATGTATGTAATCTGGATCATTGACTTCTGTTAGTATTTTTATTATGATAGTTTAAAGAATAGATGTAGATAGATAAGTTATTTTAATATCCATTTTAATTTTTTTTTCTTTCCCAAAGCACCATTGAAGACCTCAACACAAGAGCTTCAATTTTACCATATTTAGAAGCTTTGAAAAAATATTTTTATAAATGTTTGTAGATGTAAAAAATTTAAATGTTTTTAAAATTTTGCTCAAGTTCATTATTAAATCAAATGCTGTCTGAGATAACATTTTTGTTAGTTTATTGTTTTCTCTATAGTCTATTGATCATCTCAGGAGATGTATACATCATATCTGGTGTTCTTTGCAATATCTTCTTGCACAAGTTCATTATAATTAACTCTCCTTTTTTTATGGTCCATTACATGTTGAGGCAACGGTCTTGTTTCTGAACTCCATGGTGAACACTAGTACAGCTCCTTTTCTTTAAATAACAAAGCCTATTGCTTGGAGCTGTCCCAGACATACTAAAAGAAATATACGTTTTGTTCACTTTTACCGACACAAAGCATAAAGTAACTAGTGTGCTACAGCAAGGTATAAACTTTCTCATGCTAGATGTAAATCAGCTGTTACGATATCATCCAATCGAGAGCTATAACGACATCACAGTGTCGTCACTATGATGACGTTTAAGTACCCGATTGGATGTCAACAGCTGATTTACGTCAAATGTCAGGTTATAAAAATCCAAGTATATTCTTGAGTTTTTCTAACGTGGGATCTGTGGGTAGTATCTCCAAAGTGGACCACGTTTTGGCACCACTTTTTGCATCTTTCTCGGTCCTGCCGCAAGGTGTCGCATGATCGCGACCATATCAAGCAGTGCTGCAGATCAAGCGACTATAGCGGCATGACTGAGAACGATGCAAAAAGCCGTGCCATATTCCATCTTGGAGATACTACCCTCAGATGCTTCGTAAGAAAAACCCAAGTATTGTTTCTCTTTCTCTTTAGTCTGTAATCTATCTTTCGGTTTTTCACCACCCTTATCTCACCGGCCATCTATTGGCGCATTAGAGTAATTTTTTCTCAATTTTTCGGATCCCTAAGTTAGAATTGAAATGACTGTAGAACATTATAGAAGGGGAAAACATGGTCAAATACAGAATGTCCCACCAACTATGGGCCACCCCCATAACTTCTAAACGGTTCAGGATATCGAAATGCAGTTTTTGCTGAACAATGAGAAATCATGGGGCAAGTAACATGCTGTAGAGAAATTGTCTATGATATTTTTAGTTTTCGAGAAATTTAATCATCTTTGATGTTTTAAATGGAACTATATATTTTTCTCACCAGCAATGGATAGATCATGAAAGTTGAATCGGGATAGTAGGAATAAAATGATGCATCATATGTTAGGATTTGATAGTAATTTGAGTATAAAATTAGATTTTCTGACATGTTATTTTCAAGTAAACGGGCATTTCTTGTAGCAGCCCTTGGCAACAGTTGCCATTGGGGGATGGTAGCCTGGGCGGTGTCAAAACTGTTTCGTAGAGAGAGGAATGTGAGAGGGGTGGCCATGAAAGATAAAGGCGTAAATACAGCAATTCATGGTCTTGACACGAAGAACATAGTATGGACAAACATAAATATTAATGATCAGAATGAGAGTTTTTTTTCCCAGTTGTTCATCTAAATTGAACTTTTCTTCTTCTTAAATTCCAAAGCAACGATAAACGAAAAGAACGAATTAAAAAAAAATTGTAGCGGAAGAACGATGATAATAATGAAGGGCATTTTCAAAATTACAAAATCGAGATCAGTCCAGAAACAAGCCATCATTTTAAAACAAGGGAAGCGGATGCATGCTTAAAGATTTTCATTGTAATATCTCGATTAATTCATCAAATAATAGATAAATAGACATTTTCTCTTATTATTTACTGTTACCAAACTTCACATTTAAACGCACACCAAAACAACAAAGTAATCAAAATTTTGAATTACTTTTGACAGTTCTTTCAGTGTAAATTTACCAAACTTCAACAAAAATGCATATCTGCAGTGGCGACTGTTAATACTGATTAGAGAGTTGCTCACTTCATAGCGCCACGTGTTGCCACAAACTTGGAAAATCCACGGCAGAAGACGAAGTGCACTGTTATCTTTTCCATTTATGAACAGCAGTAGTCGTATGGTTGCAAAGTAGACGAGTGATCTTAATTAAAAATGAAATTTACCAACGAAGAGACGGTGGGTGGATTGTTGTTGATGATATTTATTATTATCATCATCTTCCTTACGCTACCAAATAAATCAATGGAAAAAAAATTCTTAAAATTGGTGTTTCTGAGTGTGACCTCTGTGCCAAGACCATGGATTGCTGTAGTTATTGCCTCTTATCTCTCATTGCCACCCGTCTCAGTCTCCCCTCTCCACGCAAGGCCGCGAAGGCCACATTCCGGAAGGTGAGAGTTGCAAGGGCTGCTACACAATTGCCAGATTCCTCTTTTTATAGTGTATTCATTGCTGGTGAGAAAAACATATAACACAAAACACTTAAAAAATCAAAGTTGATTTAAATTTCTCGGAAACTGAAAATATTAAAGACAAGTTTTCTACGACATGTTACTTGCCCCATGATTCCGCATTGTTCAGCAAAAACTGCATTTCGATATCCTGAACCGTTTAGAAGTTATGGGGGAGGTCCGTAGTTGGTGGGACATATATCCATTTTTATTGGAATATTTGTAACTGTTATTAAGAAAATGACGTTTGAGCTTTTCTGAAGCTCAAACGTGAATTTTGAAGTTCATTTTCACCCCAAACTGACGAGTTTTCGAGAAAAATCATAAGAAAGTATTTGAAGTAATAGTATTCACAAATTCGAAAATATACAGGTGAATCACGTAACTTTAGTTCCTCCTGAAACTTTTGAACGGTTGAAGTTATTGCAATGCAGTTTTCACGAAAGTGCATGAGGGAATGGGGCGAATTAATACGTGTATTCATTTATATTTTATCACCTGTATTTTACGAGATACTTGAGGTAACTTTGTTTTTTCAAATAGAACTATACAAATGTTTACAGTCTATCATGGCGAGCGTAAAAAGACAAATCCAGTGACATACATATTGTCATAAGTTAGATGAGCATTTTTTTTAGAAATTTAATTTTTTTGCGACTCGTGTTTAGCGGATATTTTGAATGTAAAAGTCCGCCACAAAGTCTCGCAGCGTTCCACCAGCAAACGCGTACTCTGGGAAGGGAAGGGATCTTAGTATTTAAAGATTCAAAACATTCCAAATATTCACATAACTGTTGCAATTTTTTCCTGAACTCTACTTTCCATCCTTTCGCATTTTCAGATGTTTTGTATTACGTAAGAATTGAAAGATTGAAAATACGGATTTGACATAAGTGGTATGTATTCAAATAATAATATTATTTCAACTTCATTTAAAGGGATTTTTTATTTATTTATTTATTTTATTTAATTAATAAATAAATAAATAAATTTAAAGGGATGTCATACCGCAGGATATTAATGGGATCTTGGAAACTAAGCACTTTAAATTATTAAGATTGTCCAAAGAAAATTGCACATTTTCAACAATAGTTTCATTGTTAATGAAAATATAACAATATCTTGTGAAAAGAAAAATTAATAATGAATTTTCCACAGAATAATTAGATAATGAAAATAACTATCCCTATGTTTCTATCCCTAAGTTATTGTAACATGCTTATTAGCATTAAAATTGTTTGCTCAAAATGTGGAATATCCTTTGTACAGTCTTAATTATTTATTCTTATTATGTGTTTCAAGATCCCATTAATATCCTGTGATATAAAACCCTATTAAATGGAGTTGAAGTAATTAACAATTTTATTACAATACATACGTATGACAAATCCTTATTTTCAATCCTTCAATTCTTTCAATCAAAGAAAGACGAAATATCTGAAAATGCGGAGGGACGGAAAGCAGAGTACAGGAAAAATTTGCAACAGTTTTTTTTTTTTAATATTTGGAATATCTTTCGTAACACCAAATACTGAAATCAGCTTCCCTTCCCCGAGCGCGCGTTTGCTGATGGAGTTCTGCGTGACCTTGTGTGGAGGACTGTTACATTCAAACTATCCGTGAAACACGAGTGGCAAAAAAATCAATATTACTAAAAAAATTATTATTTAACATATGACATAATATAATAATTAAATAACATATGACATATGTATAATCATCGATTTAGTTATTTTGCGTTCGTCATGATAGATTGGAAAAGTATATACGGTTCTATTTGGGGGAAAAAAAGTTACCCCAAATATCTCGTAAAATTCAAGTGATAAAATATAAATTAATAGACGTTTGGCCACATTCCCTCGTGTACTTTCGTGAAAACTGCATCGCAAGTTCATTGCAAGTTCAAAAGTTACAGGAGGTGCTAAATTTACGTGACTCACTTTGTATAAGAACAGCCCGGGGTATGTAACCCGGCCGAAGGGGCCCAGACGCTCTGCCCCCCATGTCCACACGCCGCCTCCGCAGCGACCAGCCGAATGATAACTCCTAAATTATATCCTCTAACGGCCGTACTAATAATCGTGGTGCAAGTTTATTCCGTGATGAAGACGAGAACAGCATGAGAATAGCGGAAACTCCTAGCATTAAACCGGGAGCGGTAGCTCAGTACATGTGACCGAGAGGTCCTAGGTTCGAGTTCTGACGGCGGCAGGATTTTCGACAATAGCTTTTCAGCTAGGTCGAATTCAGTCGCTGTCTGGAGGAGAATTCTAGCGACCGGCTGCTCTGATCGCTAGTTTTCCGTGGTTTCTTCGATCAACACCAGGCGAATGCCGGAGCAGTACCCTACCAAACGGGCCACGGACCGCGCGCGATCTGTCCTTCCCCTTCCTTGTCCTCTCCTCTCTCCTAACACACACTAACATGCACTACACTACCACATATTCCGGGAGACCGGTCGGGAGTTAAGAGCTTGTCCCGGATGGGGCGGTGCCCTGCTGGTGGGAGAGTCCTGGTTAGGGGAAACCCCATTAGCTGACGGTAGGTCGGTGCCGGATCTCGCCATCCAGCGAGGGGAAAATCACCGCCATCTCCCTAGAAAAAAAACATGCATTACACTAACGGGACTAATGACCGAAGGAGTTGACGCGCCCGGAAATACGAAAAATCAATCAATCAAGCAAGCAAGCAAGCCGATCGGCGCCGCAGTCCAACGAACCACATCCCACGCACGCGCCTGATCCATGTCGATCCTGGGGTCAAATATCTGAGGCCCTTATCGACCAGCAAAACGCATGCAGTTCCCAATGGTCTTCTTCGTTGCAATAGTTTTGATGCAAGGTTAATTTAACAAACGATGGCATAAATTAGTTCTTATGTAGAGAACTAAAAATTGTATTTCTTTGTATCAGGTTTTTTCTTAGGAGGAACTGATAATAATGCGTTGTAGCCAGGCTGCAGCAGGCTTTGGCGCGCGCGCATCTTCCTGTCCCCCGTCCCCCCACTTCCACAGAGCCCGCTGGGGGGCTGGGACTGGTAGCTAATAAATATATAACGTAATTAGTTTGCCTTTCGACATTTATACTTACAACAGGTGTAACAACGCAGACGAAAAATAATGTAATTATTAAAGTTCGTCTTAAACTTCGTTCCCGTTTTGAGCAAGAATGCGAGATACATACATACTTTCATAGTACCACATATACTATTATATATAATTTAATAAATAAAAACTATATTTATCAATTACACACTTTTGAAAAACACAGTAAGTATTAAATACTAATTGTTTATAGTTTAACAGATTTTGAATGTTTGTAAATGTATGTTTTCAATACGTAAATCTGACAAGGTTCCTGGCTGCTGTTCCCCTGCAACTGCTGTGCAACATGATTAGGCTTGATGAGACCGACAGGTCTGTTTATGAAGAAACATCACCCTCTCAGAAATCACAAGCCTTGTTGCGATTTATGGGATCCTTTTTTTTTCAGTATAGGAAGGAATGCATAAGTTTACCAATTTGTTTGTTACAACTAGGAAAGGTCAAAATTTGCATATTTTTGCGGAAATACTTCATTATTTTTCGCTCCTGGAGGAAATATAAGATTCAACATGACTGTGAAGACTTACATAGCATGAGTTAGCCGTCTCAAACAAATGTATAAGCACCCCATATCACTATGTCCATAATGATAGAGGTCTATAAGAATTTTTCCATCATTAAGTGTGCACAAGTACAATACTGCATTGAAAATTAAGGATTTTTTTATTGTAATAAAATTGAAGGTGGTGTTATCCATGAACAATGAAATAAATTAATTAGTATTGCACAACATTCTCAGATTTTCAATGATTCGGCATTAAAACAAAGATTGAAGATGAGAAATTTCATGGCAGATATTTTGTGAAATCTACTTCTATCTCTGTGAACAATTTATTTGCCCCACAAACACAAAAACAAAAAATGAAAACGAATAAGAAAAAAATACTGTATAGAGATGTTTGTCGTATTGAAAAGCTGTTTTTGATACTCAGAACAGACTAGAAATTCTACAGAGCTATTGCTTTCAAGCAGTCAGAATGTTATGTTGAGGAAGAAGCGATCGACCACTTGTACTACCAATAGTAGCAGATGTTCAGTGAGGAGCAGCAGTTTGAAGAGCATTTAGAGAACAATTAAAATAAAATGTATACCTAATTAACATTTTATGAATATGCTAATGTCAAATAAAAGTTATACTTCTATTATATGTCTGATAATAATAGATTTATTTTTATTTTAAAAATATGCTCCCGTGTTGCATCAATAGAATATGTAAATGTATGGTAATAAATTCTTCATTATGTTGAATACAGAAAATTTATTTTCATTGAATGTTCTGAGAAAATTTTTATTTTAAAATTAATTTCCATACTGCTAGTTTCTAAATTCAATATAAATTAGTTCACAAACAGTAGCATTTTCAAATCGTACAGAAAACAAATTGAACATTTATACTTATATCAGTAATAAGTGGCCCAGATGGCATACGAGTTAAATGAATTGAAGCTGTGGTTTTAATTAATAGTAAAGTTTATTTTGTAATAATTTTCTTCTGTAATTATTTTGCAACAATCATTATAACATTCTCTAATCATGATAGGACACACTTATTCTTTTTTTATAAATATTTATTTTCTACCCATTCAATCGTAAAATTTTCCAGGTATTAACTTTAACATCAACTTTGTTTACAATAACTATACATGGCAAGATGCCAGCATTTAATGTAGGCGAAGTAAGTAAGTTATAAAGGTATTTTTGTGAGATAAAAATAAAGGATTTAAAAGAATCAATTTTAAATTCTCTAGTATTTGTTCTTTGGGATTCTTATATAATTATTCGGATTTACAGCCATTTTTTAAAAATTTTCACAACTGTTTCTCAGATAAAAATAAAAAGGTGAGAAATGCATATCTGCAAGTGTTATATTCATAAACTTATTGAACACATCATTTATTTCACCAAATTCACATCTTATCATGTTCGTCAGATTTCATTTTTAAACTCTACTCTTTCTGCAATCATTTATCCATTCCTAACCTACGTACGCGCTTCTGGACATTAATTTAAATTCGACAAAATGGACACCAGCATTCATTACAATCGTAATTCGAAGAGCAGTTCGTGCATCATTATGAATTCACTAACTACTAATCCCATCACATAATTCTGGAGAAAGTGCAAAATATTCTGTGCATACACAATACAAAATTCTCGCTAAGGTCTTACAGAGACACCAAAGAATAAAGCAAATACGATAAAGATGGTTTATGAAGTAGCATTGACTCCGTATTTAGCAAAGGCTAGTTAAGCTACGGTTTAGCGGCCATTATTGGTAAAAATTTAATACATCCTTATTTCCAACTTAAGCTGGAAGTAACTATTCGTGGAATAAGCGTGATATAACGAAAATATTCCAAACTTTTATTAATAAGTTTTTCCTATCTACATGTCATTCACTTTTCGTAACTCGGAATACTGCTTCGCAATCTCAAAACACATGAATTTAAAATATCAATTAAAATGTTATTCCCAACCTAACTTATAACCCTAATAATTCAATGTGTTATTCCCAAAGACCTCCGAGATCGTATTGCATAACATTATTTTGTAAGAACTTACTGGAAACTTCCAGAATATGTAAACATGTACTTAAATCTAATTATAATTATGTAAACGTGTACTTTAATCGAAAGGGTACGACTGCCGAGCAACATTAGATCGCTCGCCAGCTCAGAGATCACATCTCTCGACCATTGTACCCTCTCCTCAGAAAATGTCGTTCAAAATTCTATCTTCCACACCGCGCCGACAAACTTGGACACCCCTCGGCCTGGGGGATGGCAGGGGGAGGGACGCGTTGACCAATCGTTAGCAGGTAGAACCACAGTTGTCTGTGATTGGTGCAACATCCCAAGGGGCAGAAAGAACGCTGTCTCAGGGGGAGGGGGCTAGTTCGTTTACGTACGAGACGGAAATATCGTCATATTTCCCTGCCGAAGGAGATAGTTTGCCTGCGCGTACACCACGACGAAAAAAATATTTCTAAGCGGGGTTTTCCGTCCAGAATGATTTTCTATAGACCAGTAAATATTTATCATTTTAGCAACAATTATGCTAACTTTTAGTAATCGATTTGTAACTCCTGACAAACTGCTATTTTGAGATATTCATTTCAGGCACAATTTGCGGAGCCTTCCCGGCCGTTCTAACGCATATTTCCAATTTGTTTATAAAATTATAAATTGTTGCAAAATTGTTAATTCGCTGTTTTTGGTTCTGGGACATCGGGAGACTCTCCCCCTTTAGATTTTCAAAATTTGGAAATTGTTTATAAATTTGCAATTGTTGCAAATTTTTTTATTGTCTAATCTGAATGGCGTTTAAATGTGATGCAAAATTCCGGAATCCGTTCGGTGCTATTATATCTCGTTCTCAAGATATATGTAATTGTTTATAAGAAATTAACATCTTAGTAGATCCCATTTGTTTGCGCTTAATTCATTCGCGCTAGCAGAATAGCGTGGGATGGGCATACTGAAAAAACAGTTCTCCAATGCCGCGCTTTTGCATACCTAATACGCTTAAAATGCACTTGCTTGTAAACAAATTCTGTGGCCAATTTAATTATGCTAAATTCGTATTTTTACGGTGAGTATGAGCATAACTTTTATTTGGTTTTTATATTCTCTTTTAAGTCCTACAATTTGCAAGTCGATATATTTATCAAATATGAAAGAAATTGATTAGAAAAAAAATTTTTCAAGGTGCATTACGCCCAAACAATTGTTTCTGTTTTTCTATCAAAGGGATGTTGAGCAACCGAATAACTGTATTATTAATTTTTTTAAGTCCCCTGTTAACACCGAGAGTCAGAAACTATTTGTTCCTCTTGTTTAACCATTACCATTAAAAAATAGGGAAACATATTGCTTAGCTGTTTGCTATAAACTGCACTGGATTGGATGAATGTAGTGTTAAGGTTTTCAAATACAGAAATATTCAATTTTGTGTTTTGCAAGATCACATGAGTAGAATCACACATCACAATATTTACACAAGTATAGAAATTTCTAAATAAACGTATATAAACTTTAAGTTAATATTTTCAATTCAATTTATCATTCCTTTCTAAAACTGTTAATTTGATGATTTCATTGTATAATATTCAAATCAGAGCTTTATGTGCTAAATTTACGCATTGTTAATACATATTTTTAAACAACATTAATATATTTAATATACATTTAAAAGGTTTTTAGATTGGCGAACGTTTCAATGAAATTTCATAAATTCCTAAATGCTTGAAAATAAATACTTGTAAAATTAAATTATTGTAGCGTGTAAAAATATAACAAACTCACGTATTTGGTAAAACGAGTTGATATTACTAAAAGAAAGCAAAACAGATGTTATAACAATTCAAGGAGATTTAGCTTTTGTTTACAGTTTAGTAAATATCAATGCTCTAGCATTTCCCAGTGAAAATACATAGAACGAACTTGGTGGTCAAGTGATATGACCTTCCCAACACAGACTACATTTCAGTATCGTCAGAGTTCGAAGGTGGTTTGTTGGCCGCCATTCTACGAATCTATCAAAACCTTGAATTTTGCACGACCGTCTGTACAGGGAGAACGTAGCGGTTTATTAAACGGAAACGGGCCATTCGAGGTATCTAATGTGCACTCTTTGAAAACGTTTAACCATTATAAACTATCCCTAAGAAAAATATCAAATAAACAATGTTAAAGGTCACCAGCTTAACATTGCCTTTACTATTTGAATGTTTTCAACATCCCCAAAACCAACAGAAAACCCATGTTTTTACAGGTTATTATAAAACCAATTCAATAAATATAAGCATTTATTCACGTTATTATTTTTAAAACACTCAAATATCTACGATGTTATTTGATTCATGTCTTCATCGAAGATCTGAGATTAAAATACTGATAAGCAGAGAAAATTAAAGTAATTGTGAGTGATTGATGAAGTTGAATGATCAAATGAAAAACAATGTTTCTTGCTTCATATAATGCTATCGTGTTTAACAGACATGTAATTACATGTGATACCTATATTTAAACATCCAAACTAATGAAAATTTTCAAAATTAAAATCATCAATAAAACGTTGATTCATCAGCAAGGATTATATTATTAAATACTTTTTTGAGGTTCATGTGCTCCTGTGTGAATAACGTAGTAAACGTGATTCGTATGATCCAGTTTCTCAGAATAATACAAAACCCGCTAGACACATACACTAAACATAATAGTTGTCAAATAGTTATTTACGACATGAGTATCATAAGATATCTTATTACAATACGAAATTGGAGAATTATCAAACAAGACTCTTTAGCCGAAATTGTTAACCAATTGAATATTGTAATATAATGTTACCATTTGAATATCATAGAAAGTAAGACGCAATTTGTCAAAATTCATGTGAACTATAATTTTTCTTTAAATTTTACTCCTTATCCTGCGAAAGATGTGTGACAGTACTTATGTTAACAGTTCTACTGCCATGGGTTTAATTAATTAGTTTGCAGTACGCAAATTATTGTTTTTGGTTTTAAAGAAGCATGGATATACAGAGTATCGGGGAAGGAAACGTCTAGAGTTTGAAAAAAGCTGTTTAAACAATTTTAATCATACTTTGTCTAATAAACAACATAAATATTTTGAATGGCTGAGCTGCAATAAACACGCAAATGTTGGTTTGAAAATATGATTTCTACGCAAAACTTTGCATTCTAGAATCATGTAAACAGACCAGAAACATGTAACATGTTTATTATTAACAATATAAATTAATATATTAGTTCAAAAAAAAATTAACCGAGAAATAAAAAAGCAGTCGAACTGTGAAAATTGGGTGCTTTTTTATTTCTAGGTTAATTTTTCTTTCTGATCAAATGTATTCATTTATTTTGTTAATCATAAACAATTTAGATATTAATGAAGTGTCTATATGCTTCTACAACGCAAATAGTTGCCTAGAAAACATATCCAAACCAACTTTTGAATGTTTATTGCGGCTTAGCCATTTGGAATATCCGTGTAGTTTATTAGACAAAATAAGCTTAAAATTGTCTTAAGAGCTATTTTTCGAAGATTCGACATTTCTTCCCCGAATATCCTGTATATTGTGACATACCGATATGTCACATGAAAATAAACTAACATTTATTTGTAGACTATATGGTGGAATATGCATTAAGAAATATCACGAGAGCATGGGCTTAGCAACGACCGTGAATAAACAATGTAGTTTTTGTTTTTTGTAAATGCATTAAGAGGTGGCTAGATGCCGAAAGTAGAAAATTTGGGATTGGGCGAAGAAGTTTAGACGATCGAAAGTTCAGCTACACCAAAATATAACGAACGCATGGATTGGCTGGGTGAGAGAAGGACGGTCAAATGTTATGAAAGAAAGAAGGTAGTTTAATACGAGGTCTTCGAGGGGTGAATCATGCAGGAAGATTTCATTCTGACCGGCATCGCGTGTCTGAACTGATCGTAGGTTCGTGAGAGGGAGCGAGTGTAGTGCAGATAGAGTCGGGTTACAGATTGTGAAATTTTAAGGACAGTAAATGATATTGCAGATATTGCATGTGGAAGTAATATTGATGCATAAATTGGGACTTTGTCGGGAGTGGTAATAGTAATAGATTTCGGGACTATGTCATAGGACGTAATCGGGACTGATAATTTTGATAGTTTGAGACCAGCTTGGATATTTGGACTAAAGCTCGCAAGATATTTCGACTGAGAAGTCTACGAGGGACATCAACGAAGAATAGATAAGTTAACGCGGTATAAAACTGTAAATTCAAAGATATCTTGATCAAAGGCCTAACATCAAATCATTTATTAAATTCACTAAATTGTTTGCTAAAAAGGTAACAATAAACTTTGTTAAATTTTGTTCTTTAGAAAAGAAAGTGATCTTTCATTTAGTCAATCCAAACAGAAACGAACTAGAAATATAGAATCATTCTATTTCAGATTCCCAGCTGCGCTGTATAGTCAGCGGATCCTATAATCCATTATAAAGGTAATAAGGTTTATAATATATCGTGACCCATTGACCCAGCAAGCCGGACGCTAAGATCTTTGCAAGATATTAAAGTAGAGAAATTTTGGTATATCTCAATATAAAAGGCTTGATTTCTGTTGGTACGCGACGGTACGGCGTTCCGGTTCTTTGGAAATAATTATGAAATTATATTATATATAAATAGCTATTGCTAATATATTAATAATTAATTCGAGGCGCGTTTCGGGGCCTAATATTTTAAAAATGAAGGATATATGTTTCATAATAACTCTTATGACGACACTGTTCTCAGTTACGTCAATTTTAATTTAGAGAATCAAAGTGAATGGTCTAAGTTTACTCACCTAAATAAAGTTTATCTTACTATACGTACTATTTAGAAAGAGTTTTATGTTCAAAACAAGTGTTGCCTCAACAGCATATATTTTCACGTATTATTCGTAATTGCTAGGCAATATTCAATACAGACTATGTGAACCTGCAAAAAAGAAACAAAAAAAAGACCTACTGCAGCAGAAAATATTTTCCACTCGTCGGGATTCGAACTCGGGTCTTTAAAGTTAACTCACCTAACACGGTTCCCCCTCACCACCAGGTACACGACAAGATTACCTCCTTTTCGATGCGAAAAGAAAGTGAAGCATTTGCAGTTTAAAAAAAACAGGGTGTTCAATTTATCTTAATACAAGATCTATTTTTAAAAAGAGATTTCATGAAACAAAAATCTCTAGCGTTAATATTTGTTTCCGACAATGTTAATAGGTATTTGTTTGCAATTTTCGTAAATTCAGATCGTTCGCCCAAATTTGAACGTACGCCACCTTTAAACATCTTGTGCTTCGAGGAATAGATTTACAGAAAAATTGGAGCTCTTTTTGAGAAAATTATGTAAATATGGTGGGGTTTGGTGTAAAGTACCTTCAGAATTAAAAGATTCGTTTCAAATTCGAAGATTCGTAATATTAGCCAGATCGTTCAAGGAATATCCATTTTGGTGAAAATCGTGTTTACTTTAGGCTCTAGAATTACTCACACGAAGACGGATTCACAAAGAGGTTTTTTGGAAAATCACTTTTTCGGGTTCAAAAAACAAGCGTTTTGACAGCCTTGTGTATAGAAAATAAAAGAACAATACCAACAATCCACTTTTTTCGAACTAGCTACTTACAAAACGTGATTTCTGTGAAAATTTCGACACTTCCTCCTACAGCATTACGTAACTCTCTTTACACGTGGAGGTAAAAATATTCCAGCGTTACTGGGATTTGAACTCGGATCCCTGTAATCTGTAGGTCTTGCTCGACCGCACTGTGCTATCACAGTTACTTCTCAATACGCTGTCCAAGCACACTTATTACGAAAAGAATAGTTACGTGATATTCATTGCACTTAGATTTTTTATTAGAGAAATGTTCTACATGTGTCAAAGATATCAAATTCACAAAAAGAATGTAACCGAATAACACCCACGCAACTACATAGCTCATTTTACTAAGAAATATTTTCAACCAGGAGCCGTGGTCGATAGAACACTCTGTGGACGTCTTTCCCGGTCTTATCTTTCGGCGACTACGGCCAAGGTTGAATTACGTCACAGATGAAAGTTGCGATAACGCTAGAGCTCAACACGGGCGCTCATGCAGACGTTCTGAAGCCAGAATCGCAATAGGGGCATTTTTATACGTGATTCATAAAGACATTAACACACTAAAATAAGTAGTGGCGCCTCAAAACACATGCTTTATGTGATATTTATAATGAATACGAATTATTATAACTATACAATTAACCGCAAAATTGTTTCTACCCGCAAAAATTATTCGCCTTGGATGAGATTCGATCTTTCCTGCCTAAGCTTCTCCAACAGTGCGCTTACCTGCTATACCACAGAACATCTTATGACTATTGCCTCTCCCAAAGATGATTTTAAACTGTCATGTATCACAGATTTGACTAAAAAAGTACGGGCGGCGTTTAGATGCTTGTGTTTACTACAGACGGACAGACAGACGCCAACATGAGATCTACACCATTCTCTTAAACGTTCTTGAGATCATGGAAAAAAAAATAATCAAAACCGATGACGCCGCTTTTGAGAAAATTTTGAAAATATCTCTGGGGCTTTATGTAAAGTACCTCCCAAAATTAAAATATCGGTTTCGAATTAATGGGACCGTGATATCAACAAGATCGATAGGGTATTATCAATTTTGGACAAAATGTGTTGAACAATTTAACCCCTAGCGTTGTTCGCAGACGGAACACTGATAGACAAACGTTTTGCCGACATTCAAGTTTTCGGTAACAACGATCCACAAAACATGAATTCTGACTACACAACGCGTTAAAGGATTTCCCCCTAAATGTAGCAAATAAATTTATTCACTTTTTCGTTACCAGAATTGGACGGTTTTTCTGCCGAAAATTCGCCGTATTCTGGTGCACGATTACAATACCTTTTCTTCTTACGACAGTAAGTGCGAGAAAGTGAAAATCAATAAAAACATTAAATCCTTTTTTCCACCCCCATTTCCGTCTTCCTAAAGGCCTAATAAAATAACCTGTCCAACATAAAATGTATTAACCCCTATGTTATTTTTCCTAGTTTACCAATCCCCGTCTCAGTACGGGGGAGTGGACGCAAAACTAGGAGAAGAAAAATCCCACACCACTAACACCTGGCTGTAGAGTCCCAACTGGGACAGGCAGCTGAAGAGAGCATCAACCTCAGAAGCGTCGGCAATGAGCGCAACAATGAATGCTGTGGGCGGCAACAACGGACGCTGCCAACAATGGGCACATATTTCTTTGCAATTCCTGTTAAAATTGTTTTGTTTTTTAGTTAGCATTGCTGTGATTAAATGTTCTTATAAGTCTTGTTTATGGACCACTAATTCGTGTTTCGAATACATAAAATTATTTTTGCCCGATCTCAAGATATTCTAAAATCATTCTTAAATATTATATTTTCTTTTAAATGATGACCTACAAGTACAACCAAACAAATCATAATTAGTCTCTTCATAAATAATTAAGAAATTAAACAGTTATAGATGCCCCGGAAAGCAGTAAGCACGCTAAAACATTTCATTTTCGCTGCGAACTCTATTTCAAATCTATTTTAATTTGCTACTTTAGTTATTGAAGAAGGTAAAATAATTTGGAAAGTAAATGAATGAATACTATTATAAATACGTATTACCTAATGCATATCTGCGTGTGTGTGTATATATATATATATATATATATATATATATATATATATATATATATATATATATATATATATATACTTCTCGACTTTAAATTTGATTGCAACATTTTATTGAACGTAGAGATATTCTAACATTAACGTTAAGTAAATAAAGGCCGGTATTACACTGTAAAAGATTTTTGTCAAAGGTATTTTATAAAAGAAATATGACAGTGTAATAGCCAATATTTTATTAAAGATTTCTTTTATAAAATTTCTTGGATAAAATGTAGTCTCCGGCTTCCATGTTTTATCATATTTGGTAACATGGCGTCCGATATAGGGGTATTGCTTCAACCAAAGTCATAATTGCTGAGTGCGAGTAATTAGAATGTTTATATAATACTGTCCATCCGAACTACAAAAGTAAAACCAAACGAATTAACGTTTGTAGGACACATTTTCCCGGGAAGTGGGAAATATGGTGTTTGGAAAATGCCCAGTTCAGGAAGATAATTTTTTTAAACTTTCCTATCAGAGGACTGAATTTCGAAAGAAGGAAGAACGACAAAGAAAAATAAATGTTTCCTCATCCATCCTTAAATAATTCTTCATTTCGAAGGTCTTTAATTAATGCTTCACAATGTGCGACCCATAACTTCACCATGGCGTTGTTGTAAAGCCTCACCCTCAAACGTTTTCTTATTTATCTTTTACTACATTAGCATTAAACATAGATTAGTTATAATAAAACATAAAGTAGCAAAATACAACTATTTGTGCGTAATTGATTGTAAATCGCGAGCAAACCTACATAAAATTTGGACGAAATGTAATACGCTCATCAGATTTCTTTGTCAAAGTTTTCTCATCAAAGTTCAGAGACTGCCACAAAGTTCTTTATCAAAGATATGTCATATAACTTTAATGTGTGTAATACCGGCCAAAGCTTCCGTATGTTATATCTTTCCCATTCATGTCGCCAACAATGAACTTCTCGGAAACACATCTCAAATATCCATAGTTGAATATTATAACAACAAAATATCAAATTTTTGTAATAAATGTTCCTTCAAAATTCCGGTATCTTCTGTTTTTCTTTCATGTTATATTTAAATACTATTATTAAGAGAGAAAACCTCATTGAGATAATTTCAATTAACTCAATGCAACTCGAAGAGCAAACGCTCGTGCGATTTGAAGAATAAACGCTAGTTTCTTTCTGTACTCAGAATTCGTCTTGTATATGAGTTAGGGCACGGGGATACCAAAATTTAAGAAAACGTTCACAGAATACATTTCTTCCTACAGTACATTACACACAATTTTTAACTGTTTTTGACATTAAATGAAAAATACAGCGTCGTAATAGCGCCTTGTCCGTCCCGACAATCATCAGAATTCAAAAGAAATTCAGAATGACAGCTCGTGAAACGAAGCGGGGGAAATTCAAATTTGCTATTTCAAAAATTGTAAAATTATCTAAAGTACTTATATTTTTAAACAATTGTACGTGATCTTTTTTAAAGGACTGATTATTTGAAAGGAATATTTGAAGATCTGTTTTTGATGAACACATTTCATTAAGGAAACAAACTATCTTCAATACTTAAGTTGTAGGAAAACGCCGAAAAAAATTGTTTTGTTGCATTTTTGGAAAAATTCAGTATATGAACGAAAATAATCTCCACCATCGTCTTATAGCGTCCATTACGCTATCCGGCAATAAAATTTAACCAGAAAAGTTCATGCCATTTTTTTAATTTTTGAAAATGTTTCGGGGGCTTCTTGTAGAGTACCATCCAAAAATAAAATATTGATTTGAAATTCAGGAGGCCTCGACAACAGTCAGATCGCTTGCGGATTATCAACTTTGGAGAAAATTGCCTGAACAGTTTAGCCGCTAGCATTGTTCACAGAAGAAAATACGTTTTACCATTAATCGTTTTTTTTTTTTTTTGTATTTACTACCCACCAAACCTGGCTCCTGGCTACACTACATGTTAAATGGATTTTATTCTATATTTATCAACTGAATTTATCCACTTTTTTTGACACCAGGGCCCGGAAATTACAGTTTTTTGTGTCGAAAATTAGCCGATTTCCTACGTAGAATTACGTAACTTTTCACTTTCTCGTATACGCACATACATACGGAGTAATATACGTAGTATAGAGAAAGTTATGTAATGCTCCGCGAAAAAAAACGGCGAATTTTTGGCAGAAAAAATGTATTGCCGGGCCCTGAAAACAAAGGAGTGGATAAATCCAGTTACTAAATTAAGAGAAAAAATCTCTAACACGTGATGTAACCATAATTCCTGTTTTGTGGGTCTTTGATGCCAAAACACCAATTGAAAGCAAAACGTCAGTCTGTCTGCGTCTGTCCGTCTCTCCGTCCATCTGTGAACAGTACTAGCGCCTAAACAGATTGTACGATCTTTTCCAAATTGAAGAATCCCTTGTCGATGTGATTGTAGTTGAAACTTTGATATATTAAAAATCATTCTTTAAAATTTGAGGGTACATTACATGAAACCGTCGGTCATATTCAAAAGTTTCTCAAAAACGACCCCAAATTTTTTCTTTAAATTTCTTCTAAGAATAGAGTAAAATACACTTATAAAGGCGACTTACGTCCTATGTCCACTGTAAACTCTGAATTTTCGAAAATTGGAAAAGTTTGAATTTTTTCGGCGTTTTCCTACAACTCTAAAATTGAACACAGATTTTTCTTTCAAATGAAATTTGTTGTCCATAAATAATTCTTTCAATAAGGTCATATAATTTTTTTTGAAAATTACAGACAGACGAACAGACACAAGAACAGACACATCAACAGACACACGAACATACAGGCTTTTCGCCGTCGTACGATTTTTCTGTATCAACGACCCACAAAACATTGGTTTCTAGCAACACGAGTTAAAGGATTTTTTTCTACATTTCCCAACATTAGTTACCTATTTTTACGTTACCAGGACCCGGCATTAACAGTTTCCCCATAAATTCTCAACAATAATATTCCAATGTTGTTGAAATAATGCCTTTATTATGATTTTCCTATAGATTTGTTAAGAATACCATGTAAAGAAGAGAAGATTCCTTTCTTATTGTATTTCATTTCATATTGTTGATAAATCTCTTTTTAATATTTACTGATTATTTCATCTTTGGAATTGATTGAAAATTTTCGTTGAATAGAAACAATGAAAAACAATTTTTTCTTCCTTTCTGGTAACTATGTAGTAAGAAGAAAAAGTATTGTAATCATGCGCCGGGAGACGGCGATTTTTCGACAAAAACCTCTAAATTCCGATCACTGGTCACGACAAAAGTAGATAAATTTTATTCTTGTATATAGTGCATTACGTCAATACGTTTGTAGACACAATCCATGTTTTGTGGGTCCTTGTTACTAAAAAATCTATTTACGACAAAACGTCTGTTTGTCCGTCTGTAGTTAACACAAGCATCTAAACGCCGCCCGTTCTTTTTTAGTCAAATCTGTGATACATGACAGTTTAAAATCATCTTTGGGAGAGACAAAAGTTATAAGAGTTTCTGTGGTATAGCAGGTAAGCGCCCTGTTGGAGAAGCTTAGGCACGTAAGATCGAATCTCATCCAAGGCGAATAATTTTTGCGGGTAGAAACAATTTTGCAGTTAATTGTATAGTTATAATCATTCGTATCCAATATAAATATCACATAAAGCATGTGTTTTGAGGCGCCACTACTTATTTTAGTGTGTTAATGTCTTTATGAATCACGTATAAAAATGCCCCTATTGCGATTCTGGCTTCAGAACGTCTGCATGAGCGCCCGTGTTGAGCTCTAGCGTTATCGCAACTTTCATCTGTGACGTAATTCAACCTTGGCCGTAGTCGCCGAAAGATAAGACCGGGAAAGACGTCCACAGAGTGTTCTATCGACCACGGCTCCTGGTTGAAAATATTTCTTAGTAAAATGAGCTATGTAGTTGCGTGGGTGTTATTCGGTTACATTCTTTTTGTGAATTTGATATCTTTGACACATGTAGAACATTTCTCTAATAAAAAATCTAAGTGCAATGAATATCACGTAACTATTCTTTTTGTAATAAGTGTGCTTGGACAGCGTGTTGACAAATATCTGTGATAGCACAGTGCGGTCGAGCCAGACCTACAGATTACAGGGATCCGAGTTCAAATCCCAGTAACGCCGGAATATTTTTACCTCCACGTGTAAAGAGAGTTACGTAATGCTGTAGGAGGAAGTGTCGAAATTTTCACAGAAAACACGTTTTGTAAGTAGCTAGTTCAAAAAAAGTGGATTGTTGGTATTCTTTTATTTTCTATACACAAGTCTGTCAAAACTTTTGATCCCGAAAAAGTGATTTTCGAAAATACCTCTTTGTCAATCCGTTTTCGTGTAATTCTAGAGCCTAAAGTAAACATGATTTTCACCAAAATGGATATTCCTTGAATGCTCTTGCTAATATTAGGAATCTTCGATTTTGAAACGAATCTTTTAATTTTGAAGGTACTTTACTGCAAACCCCATCATATTTACATAATTTTCTCAAAAAGAGCTCCAATTTTTCTGTAAATCCATTCCTCGAAGCACAAAATGTTGAAAGATGGCGTGCGTTCAATTTTGGGCGAACGATCTGAATTTTCGAAAATTTCAAAGAAATACCTATTAACATTGTCGAAAACCAATATTAACGCTGGAGATTTTTTTCATGAAATCTCTTTTTCAAAATAGATATTAAATTAATGTAAATTAAACACTCCACTCTTTCCTAGTAATGATCCACTCTTCAGTAGTAATGATTGCTGCTATTGAATCTAACCGCTTCCTTGTTCTTTGGATGGCTACTGTTTGTTTAAATTTTTTCCAATAGTATTATCTCAAAAGTACTGGATGAGAACAGTTGATATCTGGAGTTGAAGGGATGGTGTTAGCTTCTATTGTAGGCCTGGTTCCTTGTGATTCCAATGAAAAATCAGTAACTGCACTGAAACAGTAGAAGCTCCCGCCAATTGATAATCATAAGTGAATCACCATGTACTGGGTAGGGAGGAGAACGAGGAAATCTATATGAATTGTCGCCTGCTCTTTCTTTCTCAGATAAACACTTGAATAGTTTATCAACATCAAATCGGAATTTTAGCGCCTTTGATGTAATATTAAACATAAAAAAATCCCTTCCAGTTGTCTGCGTGTTAATTTTTAGTGTATCAAAATAGCCCCGACACCCGTATTACATTTGTCTCTTAAGTTGTTTCATATTAGCCCCACAAATTTGAGGCTGTATATATCATGACACGATTAATATTATTGCATTATTTTAACGCGGAAAAGAATATTAATTCTTTCTTAATGATAACCTATTTTCAAAAATATCGTGTCATAAAAAATAACGAAGTAACATCAAAAGATTATATCACGGCGGTAAAATTTTTTACTGGAAAAATTAGGCATTTTAGTTTTGATTTTTTTCCTCACAAATATTGTTACATTCTGAGTGTTTGCTATTGGTCATTATAATAGAATATATTTCCTATCATTAGTCATTTTCTTATTAATTTTGGACATAAATAAATAACAACTCTTAAAGTGTAATACATTAACCCCAAATTTCTACTGTATAATATTAGCCCCGACTGATATTTATAACATTGTCGAAAAACAATATGAACCCTAGAGATTTTTGTTTAATGAAATCTCTTTTTAAAAATAGATCTTGTATTAAGATAAATTGAACACCCTGTTTTTTTTTAAACTGCAAATGCTTCACTTTCTTTTCTCATCGGAAAGGAAGTAATCTTGTCGTGTACCTGGTGGTGAGGGGGAACCGTGTTAGGTGAGATATCTTTAAAGACCCGAGTTCGAATCCCGACGAGTGGAAAATATTTTCTGCTGCAGTAGGTCTTGTCTGTTTCTTTTTTGCAGATTCACATAGTCCGTATTGAATATTGCATAGCAATTACGAATAATATGTGAAAATATATGCTGTTGAGGCAACACTTGTTTTGAACATAAAACACTTTCTAAATAGTATGTATAGTAAGATCAACTTTATTTAGGTGAGTAAACAGTGTCGTCATAAGAGTTATTATGATACATATATCATTTATTTATAAAATTTTAGGCCCCGAAACGCGCCTCGAATTAATTATTAATATAATAGCAATAGCTATTTATATATAATATAATTTCATAATTATTTCCAAAGAACCGGAACGCCGTTCCGTCGCGTACCAACAGAAATCAAGCTTTTTATATACAGGATATTCGGGGAAGAAATGTCGAATCTTCGAAAAATAGCTGTTAAGACACTTTTAAGCTTATTTTGTCTCATAAACTACACGGATATTCAAAAAGGCTAAGCCGCAATAAACATGCAAAAGTTGGTTTGGATATATGTTTTCTAGGCAACTATTTGCGTTGTAGAAGCATATAAACACTTCATTAATATCTACATTGTTTATGATTAACAAAATAAATGAATACATTTGATCAGAAAGAAAAATTAACCTAGAAATAAAAAAGCACCCAATTTTCACAGTTCGACTGCATTTTTATTTCTCGGTAAATTTTTTCTGAACTAATATTAATTTTCTATTGTTAATAATAAACATGTTACATGTTTCTGGTCTGTTTACATGATTCTAGAATGCAAAGTTTTGCGTAGAAATCGTATTTTCAAACCAACATTTGCGTGTTTATTGCAGATCAGCCATTCAAAATATATATGTAGTTTATTAGACAATGATTAAAATTTTTTTAACAGCTTTTTTCAAACTCTCGACGTTTCCTTCCCCGATACTCTGTATATCCATGCTTCTTTAAAACCAAAAACAATAATTTGCGTACTGCAAACTAATTAATTAAACCCACGGCAGTAGAACTGTTATCATAATTACTGTCACACATCTTTCGCAGGATAAGGAGTAAAATTTAAAGAAAAATTATAGTTCACATGAATTTTGACAGATTGCGTCTTACTTTCTATGATATTCAAATGGTAACATTATATTACCATATTCAATTGGTTAACAATTCCGGCTAAAGAGTCTTGTTTGATAATTCTCCAATTTCGTATTGTAATAAGATATCTTATGATACTTATGTCGTAAATAACTATTTGACAACTATTATGTTTAGTATATGTGTCTAGCAGGTTTTGTATTATTCTGAGAAACTGGATCATACGAATCACGTTTACTACGTTAATCACACAGGAGCACATGAATCTCAAAAAAGTATTTAATAGTATAATCCTTGCTGATGAAACAACGTTTTATTGATGATTTTAATTTTGAAAATTTTCAATAGTTTGGATGTTTAAATATAGGTATCACATGTAATTACATGCCTGTTAAACACGATAGCATTATATGAAGCAAGAAACATTGTTTTTCATTTGATCATTCAACTTCATCAATCACTCAAAATTACTTTAATTTTGTCTGCTTATCAGTTTTTTAATCTCAGATCTTCGATGAAGACATGAATCAAATAACATCGTAGATATTTGAGTGTTTTAAAAATAATAAAGTGAATAAATTCTTATCTTTATTGAATTGGTTTCATAATAACCTGTAAAAACATGGGTTTTCTGTTGGTTTTGGGGATATTGAAAACATTCAAATAGTAAAGGCAATGTTAAGCTGGTGACCTTTAACATTGTTTATTTGATATTTTTCTTAGGGATAGTTTATAATGGTTAAACGTTTTCAAAGAGTGCACATTAGATACCTCGAGTGGCCCGTTTCCGTTTAATCAACTGCTACGTTCTCCCTGTACAGATGGTCGTGCAAAATTCAAGGTTTTGATAGATTCGTAGAATGGCGGCCAACAAACCACCTTCGAATTTTGACGATACTGAAATGTAGTCTGTGTTTGGAAGGTCATATCACTTGACCACCAAGTTCGTTCTATGTATTTTCACTGGGAAATGCTAGAGCATTGATATTTACTAAACTGTAAACAAACGCTAAATCTTTTTGAATTGTTATAACATCAGTTTTGCTTTCTTTTAGTAATATCAACTAGTTTTACCGAATACGTGAGTTTGTTATATTTTTACACGCTACAATAATTTAATTTTACATGTATTTATTTTCAAGCATTTAGGAATTCATGAAATTTCATTGAAACGTTCGCCAATCTAAAAACCTTTTAAATGTATATTAAATATATTAATGTTATTTAAAAATATGTATTAACAATGC